>BKZX01030069.1:0-44765 GCA_014362285.1 Fagus crenata | reverse complement strand
ATACTAGAAACAAAACCTTTGTGATTAGATTTTATGTCTTATAAGTAGATAACTTACTGGTGTGACCCACAACAACTTCAAAATGTCTGAATTTCTTTTACATAAATCCCTTCACGAACCATAACCTTTGGTTTACTCTAAGACACCTCTTTGAAAACTTTGGATCACTAGGATGAATGATAAACTGGCATAGGTTTCTCATTAAAATACTAGGAAAAAAGGTATGCACAAGGATTCTTTTCTAAATAGCACAAACTTTTGCCCCCTCTTCTCTATTAAAAAATCATGCAAAGTGGGGCTTATATAGGTGCACAAATAGGGTTAAGTGACTACATAAAACCTAATTCCAAAAGGGTTCGAAAAGCTAAATCTAGAGTTCTAAACTAAGCGAACTCGCTCGAGTTGATCCCTTTCTCGCTTGAGAGGGTTTATTATCTTACTTGAACTTGCCTTTTTCATATCTATCTCGCTCAAAATTCTTTATTCAGCAAACTTTCAAGCATTTTGAATGCATATTTAATTCAATTTTTTTTAATGAAAGGATTACATCAAGACATGTGAAATTTATTACAAGCAAAGTCATGGAATAGACCAACACAAAAAAACAAAAACCTAACACAAGAAGCCAATTTTTCTTTCTACATTTTTGTGTGATGATACTAAGAAATGTGATGAAAAGTGCCTCGACAATTTATGTAGTGAATGAATTGCAGCTCCGGTAGTGTAGAACAACCTACTGGATACCTTTCCAAATACCTTCACACTGAACTATTAGATCAACCCCATAATGAATCTTGATTTCATTAAGTTGATGACTTCTTAACCTCTTTTAATTATTTGAAAAAACGCTTTGGTCTTGATTTTTTTTTTTAATAAGTACTAAAATTCTTATTAGGATGGAGGAAATACTTCATGTACACAATTTGTGACTTTGACATTAAATTTTTAAAAGTAATATTAAAATACTTCAAAATTTTAAAGATTTTAATCGCTAAGAGTTATGATTCAATGACATTGTCCGATTCTTTCATAGACGATAATTTGGGTTCAAATCGTCTATCCTCCACTTTATTGAAAAAAAAACACCTCAAAAAAATTATATTCCACAAGAAACTTACAAAATTTAAGAATATTTATACCAATTTCCCTTTCATTACTATTACAGACAGTAAGGCCTCCATTCCACTAAATCTTAACACTAGCAATTCTAGCAACATCACCCTCAACACAAAGAACCTAAACGCCTGCTGCTAGTGCAAGAACTTTGGACTTTGCCAGCAGCAGAGCCGCAAACAAGTGGGGAGGAAAATTGGAAAAATTGAATATCAGGCACACAAAATTATACTATGATTCGGTCTGTCTATCGTATCAGATTCAATTTCAGTGGTCCACATTGAAAATTTTGTTAATAACTACCTCTCAAATTGATGGTCTAAAAGAGACAAAATAGCATCTTATCTTCCTCTAGCGCGAAGGTACTTAAAATGCTCATGACTACTTTTATCATAAGGAATAAAAATATATATACTTATATTTAAAAAAAAAAAAAATTCAAATGGATGCCTTATCTAGAATAAAACTTTTTTACTAAATGGAATATAGAATCTTTGTTTTTTGTTTTTAATATTATTTGTTTAATTTGGGATTAAGGTTTAATTATTATTGATACATCCATATAATTTCTTGGGGGGATAAGCAATACGATTTTGTTGGGAAAGAGGAGATAATTCATGCACAGAGGAAGAGTACACAAAATAGAAAATACTTCTAAAAAATACACACTCTAATCGTTACATGTGAGAAGAAAGGGAAACTAATAAGCATTTACAAGTGGATTTTTGCTTTTATTTTGACATATTCTCCTAATTTTTGTTTGTTTTTACATTTTCTTTTAAAAGTTTTGATTCTTATCCTCTAATTAAAAACAAGGTTAAAATACTTTGGCCCTCTTCTAAAGGGGAATTAGTTTGGTTCCTTCAGTATCAAAATATGCAATTAAAACCCTCTAACTTTTAAATCCCTATTAATGTAGTTCTTTTGTTAAGATTAGTCAATTGTGGGCCGTTAAATACTCCAAAACAATGTTGTATATATAATTTTTTGGGGGGGGCAAAAATAACTTTTCATCCTTATATTTATGAAGTGTTTTCATTTTATTTAATGTGTTTTACTCTTATATCATTTTCATCTTTGTCATGCTAAGTTTTCATTTTATTCAATGTATTTTTCTCTTATATCATTTTCATCTCTGTCATGCTAACAATCTGTTAGCCACATCAATTACTTTCGCGGCAAGGAAGAGAAAGAAAAAGTCTCAACAAAGTTAAAGATGGAAATGAAACAGGGAGAAAATACAAAGATCAAAATGAAAACACCACATAAATATAGGAATAAAAAGTGATTTTTTGCCTTTATTTTTCTATTTTTTTGTGTAAAAAATGACATAATTTATGAGACATTTAATGATTCACATATGACACCAAAGGACCAAATTGTGAGCAATTCTAAAATTGAGGGGTGCTAATTGCAAAATTTAATACTTAAAAGAACCAAAATTATAGCAACCCAAAAGTTAAAAAAGACCAAAAGGTAGTTTCAACCTTAAAAGCTATGAAAACTAATGTTGATCTAGTATAAGAGCATTCTCAATAGGTTGTCTAAAATTTAAGCCAAATTTTAGCTTTAAGAACTACTCTTTCCATTTTGCGTAATCACTTTTTAAAATACCTCCAACCGATTCTTTATTTTCAACTCTATTTTATTATAATATTATTTCTTTACTTATTCTTTATTATATCATTCAAAACTTTCAAACACATAACCCAATAAAAGGAGAGAGAGAAAATGAGAGAATTAATTAAAAATAAAGGATATAATAAAATATTATTTTGCCTAAGCTATAATGCTTGGGCATTTTGATGCCGAAGCACTATAGCTTAAAGTTATTTTGTCTAACATGTTGCTAGTCCAATGGAAACGGTTTTGGGGTTCATAAGCCATATTTTGGCTTAAATGGTATTTTGCCTAACCGGTTGAGAATGCTCTAAGTCAAGTCTTGATCCCACCCAAACCCTTTGAAAATCAGTAATGGAAGCCTATACAGGGTTCAGTTTTAGGACAAGTAAATTAATCCAAACCCGACATATTAATACAAATATAAAATTTCTTAATTATAGCCATCTCAGATTACTAATTTGACCCTGACATGATATATAAAGAGTATTTTGCATGCAAGAAGATTATTATGAAGAGATGGGTGCATCACAATCAACACCATCACAAGCTGAGGCTCCAAAGCCAGAGCCAAATAAAGAGTCCAATAACACTGAGGAAAAACCAACAGAAGCAAAGCCCTCTGAGACCATAGCCAAGGAGGCAGCGGAGAAAGCAGCACCACTTTCACATAATAATGAAGCCATATTGAAAGATGCAGACTCACCAATTGAGAAGTCTTCCCTGGACAGGCTATATGATCAGCTCCATGCTGGAGAACTCTCAAACCAAAAGGGAAAGGCAAGTCCAATATTTATCTCAGCATAACAAGAATGGAACAAAGAAAATATATATATCATGCACACAAACTTCTCAATTGTAATGTTTAGTTCAATTCAGGAATATTTCATAATCAAGATGAATGGATAAAAATAAAACCATCATCAACTTCTTGGTTTTCATTTGTTTTGTTTTCCTTTTATATATATATGGGGGTGTATGTGTGGTTGATGGAGGGGTATCTTATATGACTAGTAGGCAACGCCCCTGTGACATACACATGGAATCTATAATATGCATGTGAGAGGAGCATTACATACATGATACATCTATTATAGAAGATACTTTTGGTAGTAGAGGTTCATTATCTTCCTCATTTTTATTATTGTTGCAGAAGTATTTGGTTGACAAGAAATCCAACGGGTACTGCTTCTTCTTGTATGCAAGGAATCTGTCAATCACTTGGGCTGCAGACAGCCGTTACTGGCAGTGGCCATATCTTAAAGAAACGAGGTACCTGGTATTAAGCTCTAGTCCTTGTCATAGCTCTAGGCAACCTTATTGGGTCGTTTGACCTATTCAGGGTCTAAAAATTAACATAGTGAGAATAGGATTACCAATTACTTAGCAAAAAAAAAAAACATTAGAATACAAGTACCAATTTTAATTTTTTTACACCTAAGTTTTGCTATTAGTAAATTATTTCATGACAAAACCAATCTAGACTAAACAAAAACAATAAATATAGAGGAAACGAGATAGAATTACTCATACACGTCTTTCACAATTCAGTTGCTAACTATTTTAAGGTCTGACACTGCAGTGGTTTGTCCGTTGATGTCGCTGAACTATTAAATGTGTGTTGGCTAGAAGTGCATGGAAAGTTTGAGACAACGAAGCTCTCACCGGGAACCCTATATGAAGTAGCATTTGAGATAATGTTGAAAGATCCAGCTTATGGATGGGAAGTTCCAGTGAATGTCAGACTTATACTACCAGATGGAAACAAGCAAGAACACAAAGAAAACTTGATGAAAAAGCCAAGGGGGCAATGGATAGAGATCCCAGTAGGAGAGTTTGTAACATCACAAGAAAAGACTGGAGAGATAGAATTCTCAATTTATGAATATGAAGGTGGGATGTGGAAGAGGGGACTTCTCATCAAAGGTGTTGCCATTCGGCCCAAGTGCTAGGTTCTAGAATAGTCAACAACATCTTTGAATGTGTTGGGAGATATTATTCTCTGGCTATAAATATGAAAGCAGGAAATTAGCAAAAACAAAAAATAAATGTGAAGGCTGGAAGAAGGATTACATATGTAACGAATAACCCAAAGGAAAGTAAAGGAAGAAATGCATCATCATTCAGTATAATACTCAAACTTCACGTCCTGATATCCTCATTGCACTTTTATTCCTCAAATGGTAGCATAGACAATGCGAAATATATCAAAACTTGCTTTCCTCTAACCCTGTGTTTGAATGGAGGGAGATAAAGGAAGAGTAGAGGAGAGGGGAGGAGAATATGTCCAGAATATATTAAAAATTAGTATATTTCATGAACCTTCTACTCTACTCTCCCCTCCTCTCCCTCTATCTTCCTTTGTCCAAAACATAACCTAAAAGATATTTATTGTCAGCCCCACCCCCTAGTTTAGAAGTGACGACTTCAGAATCCAAACAAGTTCTACCACTTTAAAGTACCTACTTCATTTACGAGTAAACTTGGAAACAGGCCAAAAATTGAAATTGAATGAGTTTACTTCAATGTTGCAAAAGATTAAATGCTCTGAACATGGAAGAAAGAGTGTGAGTTTCAAATCTACATGGGAAGAGGAGGGCAAGGAAAATGGAGTTTCATAATCATAAGCTCAACTCAACTCAACTAAGCAATACGCAGTTTCATGATCACACTGCAACGTAATCCACAAGTACAATATGCAAAGAATAATATCAGAAGGACTACAAATTAACAATCCTTATATTTCTACCTAAAATTTTATTTCCAGAACTATTGCAAGAAACATATATCTTACAAGCATGAAAACATTTTTGTAAGTATCGAAGAAAACAGAACATCATGCTAAAAGAATGCATAAATATATATAGATGAGGGAAAATAAACACAATCACAAGTCATAGTGAGCATGCATGCTCTTATAATAGGGTACCAAACGTCTAAAATTTATTAATATATGCTTACCACTGATTCATAATACCATTACGTAATACATGGGCAATAAAAAGTGACATCTAAATGTGAAATTTTCTTCCATCATCAGCATCTTCATGGCTCTTCACAGTCAATAGCATCACTGTCTCATTTTCATCCTTTCTTCTATGTCCTTTTGAATTCAACAAAAAGTGTTTGTGGATTGCTTGCAGATCCATGGCTATATCAGGGAAATTATACTCCTTTTTATTTCTCTTTTAATAGTATTATGATAAAATCTAGGAAAATTGATAAGTGAAAATATCATTAAAAGCGCTGAAAGCAACCCAGGTACACCGCAAAGACACAAATGATTCGAATCCCTAATGTAGGTTTTTTCTCCATAATATTTAGGAACTCAAATCATTTGTATATGAGAAAATAGATTAATAAGCAAAGCAGGTATCAAGTACATTCTACACTCTTGAACCAATGATAGAAAAATGGGGTAACAGTGACATACAGAAAACCTAATCATTAAGACCATAAGGGATTTACCATTCCTTAAAATGTTGATTACAAAATATTTGATTAAAAAAAGAACAAATCCTTAATGCATGTCTGTCTGTCTGTGTTGGGTGGGGGGGTATGTTGATCCGTAGCAAGAGACTTCTTATGTATTATGATCTGTGATCTAGTAGATATTGACTAAGAAAAAAAATAAAACCAAATTAATTGAGAAATTATAAAAGTGATAGGAATTCGGAGTACAACAAAAAGCACCTGTCCTGCAGAATTTTTTTTAGCAGAGTCGGCAACAAGCAAACAGAAATCTGGCCATCTCAGAGATCTGTATGCAAACTTTCAGGCTTGTACCACAATGAGAAATCAATTCCTTTGCTCTTCAATCCCTCTGTTGCAGGTCCAATTCTCTCCAAAAGCTGCATTTTAGAAGAATTAAAAATCTAAGCAATTTAAGAAAACTAGGCAGACCCAAGTGAAATATTCTAGCACCTTCTTTCCTTTTATTTTGAAGTTATTTTATTTTATTTACCAAGTATTTCAAGTTGCAAGTCAATCATGATATGCAAGATCACAATCATCAGATACCCAATTGAAAAATAGTCTTAGATTCTTCACGTTGAATCCCCTCAGAATATGAAAATAAGTTTTTTTATTTTATTTTTAAAGTAAAATGAATTCATTAAAAAGAGCATAAAAGGAGCGCAACCCAAGTGCATGGGAATTATACAAAGGAACACCCAAAAAAAAACTACGGAATTAAATTCTAAGATTCACAATATCATATCAATAAAATCTAAAAAACTCGAAGTAATCGGCCTGGCAGTCTGCTCCCATGTGCCTAAAGATCACAATAACAAAAGCTTCAGCTATACTATCATGAGCTTGCTGCCGTAAAAAATATGCATGTTCCTTTCTCTCCAAATACTCTACATCAGACTTACACAAAGGAATAGCCCTCCAGATTTCAGAGTAGACCTTTTTTCCAAAGAGCCTTTTCCAACAATTTAGCACTTAAAGAGTAAGAGTACTCAAATAGTGGATAGGGTTAAATGCCTCCAAACCACCCCAAATAATGGGTAGAGTAGTAATGCACACACCCTAAGCTTCAGAAATTTGCAATTGCCACTCAAATTTGGAAGAAAAATAAAAATTACAATCAACACACTACTTTCTAAATCAAAATTTAAATTAACAAGGTTTAGATCATTTGACTTGTACGTGACAATTAAGCATGAATATTGGCGGGAAAAGTAACCTAGCAACACATTAAAAGATGATCATATACGTCCAAGTCAGACCAGCACCCAAAATCATGATCTTGCCTCTATTCAGCCTCTTAGTAAGTCTAAAATCCCAATTTGCCTTCCCCCCTCCTCACATGTATTTGCCTGAAAACGACTGCCACCAGCCCCAATGGCCACGGCACTACCAAACCCAACCTGGCACCCCCCTATTTGCCCATGTCTGCCTTGCCACCCCATCTGACATGCCCCACATCCAAGCTCATCCACTAGATGGCCTCATGGCCATCTTCAAGCGCCACCACTAACATGTCCCTCTCCTCTGCCTTCTTCATCTCCCCTCCTTTCCAATCCTTCACCATCTTCATCCTCGTGGTCTTGCAAAAGCCATTCCTTCCCCAACCCCACATTCAAACACACCCTCTCATCTCCTCCATTACACATATGATCCAGCTCAACCTCCCATCAACGGCCCAGAAAAAGAAAACTTCAGATCCGAGTCTGACCATAACAACAACAATGAGGGCTGCTTTGACATTGTGGTTGCTGGGTTAGTTTTGTTTTTCCCAAACTACACAGGGTTTTTGGGGAAACTGGGTTTTATGTGGAGACTTGTTTGTAAGGAGGTGTTATAGAAGGAAAGGGTTTAGAAAGATGCCGCTCTCGGTTGTGGCAGCGCAAGCAAACAAAAATTAAAGATTAAAAAAAATATCTACTATTTTTCCTAGAAAAGAAAAATTAGATATGATTGTTGATAATGATCTCAAAACCCCTAAGCTCTCTTCAATCTCTGAATGGAAAATAAAAACCAATTGGATTTTGTTCTCAGGCACACATGTGGTGGAGCTAGGTTCTGATTTTGATGGTGAAGATGATGATGATTATGATGTCTTTATGGGGGCAAGATCATTATTTTGAGTGCCAGTCTGACTTGGAAGGGGTAAGATCATGTTTTAACATTGTGCTAGATTATTTTCCCCACCCATATTCATTCTTAATTTTCACATACAACTCAGCTTATCTAAACTCCGTTGACTTCAAATGTTGATTTAGATGGAGTGTTGATTGCAATTTTTCTTCTCAAACTGGGGTGGCAATTGCAAAATTTTAAAGTTTAAGGTGCATATTGCAAATGTACCCATAAGTTAGGGTGTTGTTGCATTTAACCCTAATTAATCAAATCAAGTAAAAGAAAATTTCTTGAAACAAGAATACAGCAAGGGCTTTGGTTTTATATCGTCATTTATTAAGTGTCCAGATTCCAAGTCAATTTAGATATGACCACTGATAGTCATATGACCACTAATAAATCATAATGACTTTTTAATTAGTCATGTGATGTGACCACTGCAAGAAAGATTTAAAATCATTAGATTACATCTTTGCTAGGGCAAAATTGTCTTATCTTATTTTAAGGGTTTGCTAAAGTTGTAATAGTAGCTTTTGGAGAATTATTGATTTTTTTTTTTACCAGAATTTTATTAAAGAAGCTTCCTTTGTACACAGGAAGTGTACTAGAGGAAGAAAAAAACAGAATACAAAAAATCATTTGAAAGTACAGCAATCTAAAAACACCTCTAAAGAGGAAAAAAGATTGACCATTCCAAACAGCCATCCACTCAAACAACAACCGCAAAAGAAAGAACTTGAGGTCCACTGTTGAGCGTTCAAGACCCTCAAAGGTGCAGTTGTTATGTTCCCGTCAAAGAATCAACATAATCAAAGAGGGATCACACGCCACACAGCTGCTTGGCAAGTTTTCCCAAAACCCCCCATCCAACTTGACAGCCAAGGTCAAGTTGTGGCTTTTTGGAGAATTATTGATGAAATTTGAGCCAATTTTTGTGGCTTTTTCTCTCCTTTTCACTTCGGGATTGAGTTCGATGTTCTTACTAATTTGATAGCTTGCGATTTCCCTTCTTAATTTCTCTAAGTCTTTTATGGATTATCACTAAGATTTATTCCATATCAGCACTGAGAAAACTTACAAAGTGATGTTAATATTCACTAGATGATTGTGATAGTATGTGTGTGTGCGTTGGGGGGGGTGGGGGGATGGGAAGCAGCATAACTAACCTTTTCATGCAGTGCACCATTGGATACTAAAATAGATCTATCAAAGACACAGAACTTTCCACCATCCATGCGAGTAACCATGCCACCAGCTTCTTCAACTATCTGCAATAAAGAGGAATGAAACAAATTAAGCAAAAGATGAATTTGGAACACTTTGATTCCTTCAAAGAAATAATTCCTTTGGAGAAGACTTTAGAATAAAATTCTCAATGAAGCATCTAAATTATCTCGCCACTGGGGGAATCTTCTCTAGAACGATATCTTCCAAAGTTTGAAATAAGTATAAAACAATTGTTCAACAAATCCTAAGTTTGAATTAATCTAGAATAGTCTCTCCATTTTGTAGGATCTTCAACCCAATGACAGTATGTCAAGCACATGTTGACAACACACTCATGATCACCCTAATATCTATTCAAACACTTTCATAAGTACATCTAGTTATACTTAAAAATGTGCAGAAGTACAAGTGCAGCACTTCAAACCCTTCCTTTACTCTCTTAGGTACTTTGCAGGCATCATAATATGGTCAGTTTCCAAATAAACACATACATGATCGGTTTTGCGTCTAGATTTTGGTAAGCCATCATGTCCAACACCTGTTTGCATGTTGAAACAGGAAATCGTATCTCTTGTCAACAGATCATATAGTAGTATTTCCATTATTTTTCATTTCAAATCCTATTGGAATAACAAACATTTATCCTTGAACAAATGTTTCTCCCTGAAATATCTTTCAAAGAGTTATACAAGTTGCAGGTGAATTCAATGAGCTTCAAGGTTTTGAAATAAACACCAAGTGGTTTTAAAAAAAACAGTGGAACCTTCAATAAAATGTATTTATCCGCTAGAGTTTTTTTAAGTCATTTTGTAGCCTTTTTCGGTGCCAAAATACTATCTGAGATTCATGTGAAACGATTTTGGTGTTCAGATAGGTTACAAGTACAGTTAGCTTGGGTTTTTGTTATGTTTAGTTCAAAGAGACTTACAGAGGATTCAAATTGGAATTTTAAAACTATAGGTTGAGATTGATGCAATTGAGTTTCAGAGTTTAATTTGAAATCAATGTCAAACTCTGGGATGTTTTATGTAATTATCCCATTAGAAAAAGAGAAGAATCATGTAGAATTCATCCAGGAATAAAGAGATTTCAATTGCAAACGAAAAGCTCACAACAATGTCCATGTTGTCAATCGACATTGCTACTCTAAGGTTAAGTGCCAAGTCCACGTAACAGAAGTATCACCTGGTACAGATCAATACCTTATTATATTGGACCTCTATGCTGAGAGATAATTCCACCTTTCACTTATAGAAAAAATAAAAAGATAATTCCACCCTTCAAGCAACCAATTTGTGTGAACAGGTGTGCGCACACGCACACACACAGAGAGAATTCAGTAGAACTGGTATAATTTCTAAACAATATTTAAAGCCCAATTATATTAGGAGTCTAAGCTTGTATATATTATAGCTCAAGATAAGTTAAGGTCTTAGAGGGAAAAAGTGAGGTTGAAATAAAGATTTCACTGTCTATGTTTAATTCATTAACGAAAAACCGGAAAAGAATATTATTATTTTTATTTCACCAATTTTATAATTAAAGTAGATTGCGCATATCTATCAAAACCAATAGTGAAAATAATACACTACCAAAGCACCAGCAGCCATATCCCATGGCTTTAGACGATACTCCCAATACGCTTCTGCAATTCCCAATGCTACATGGCACATGTCCACTGCAGCAGCCCCGAGCCTCCTTACACCCTAAACATAAAATTCAGTGAAATGAAACACAAAGAGAGAGGAGACATGGGGGAAAGGCATGAATCAAATTACTTGGACAACAGATTATCACCAAAAAAAAAACTCATACCCGGCTGACATCAGTGAAATGTTTAAATAAATCCAAGTTGGTAGCCCATGCATCATCATGTTCATAGCCGAACCCTGTCACTAGAAGGGATCGCTCCACCTTAAAACAAGTGGACAAAAGTGAGCATAACTACCCTTAAGAAAATCATTAATCATATTGTCAGTACTAATCAATTTTACCACATGAAGTCAAACAAATTTCTGTCATGAACATTTTTTTAAAAGATACGAAGACCATAATGAAAATTTTAGAGACAAATGACATAGGGAGCACTGTAAGAAAAAGAATTGTCAAGGTATGTAAGGCCCATGCCTCAGCAAGTCCCTTGAACCGATGTCATGAGAAAATGGCTGAGTTAATATTGACGATAACTGTTCAATGCATCACTTCAATCATATGTCACCACCAGTATCATATAAATCAGATAGTATATGCCTATATGGCTATAGCCATCTACTAAATTAAACAATTAAATATAGATATAGTGCTAAAGATATCCATAAATAAATTATCACTCACCAGATTAGTTTCACTAACGTGAATTTTTTGGCCATTACAGAATGCTCCCCCACCTATCATAATGCAGATCAATTTTCCAACCACTGTTGTATAATTGACTTAACAGAATAAAAAGAAGCATGTGATAATCATCAAACTAGTCAAACTTTCTTACCAGCAGTTGCAGAAAATATGCGGGTGTTCCAACACATAGGGCCCCCAACAAACTCTACCTGAAATTAATACCCACAAATTTATCTTTCCTTTCATTTCAATAATTAAGCAAAAAATCTATTACATATTGTCTTCCACAAAAATAAAGGGTTAATACTGTTGCCTCTCTTTTTCCCCCCTCCTGTAAAGCCTACTTGAATGCAGTGTTTGAAAACGGAAGGTCCTTTCAAGGTTAAACCTCATTCCTCATCTGCAGGTGGTTTATAATTGTGATTCAGTTTCTCAAGAAAATTTATTTTCTAGTATTGATCCATGCTATTTTCATGAAATCTTAATTTTTATTAAACTAGTGTCCACCATTGTGTGGCTACACTAGTTGTCATAATATGAAACAAGAAAAACTTGCTTTGGTCATTGTTCATTGTTAAACTGATGATCACCACCATCATTGTAATCTAAGCTTTATTCATAATTTTCATAACTGGGAGATAAGAGGGGCTAAATTCTCTCATGGAACTGCTATGCTCTAATATTAGTTTTGTTGGTGGGCCTGATTGTATGAGATGGAGATCTGCTAGTAATGGCAAGTTTAGTGTTCAATGGTATTATGATTGCCTGAGAGATACACCAAGGGGCTTCATCTTGAATCAATCTAGTAAGCTCATCCATAACTAGTGCAAAGAGATATGGACTTAATGTTGATCCTTGATTCAAACCTATTGTGGTAAGAAACTCACTCGTGATGCCTCCACTTATTCTTACACTTGTTATAGTTTTGTTATACATATCCTTAATCACCTTAATATACTTTAAAGATACTCCTTTCTTTTCTAAAACGTTAACTTTGACATTTTCTTACATGATATTATTCTGATAATAGAGGAAAAAGGATTGATTAATACATTGTCAATCTCCATATCCCCATTCCCTGGCTATTAAGTTTATTGTTATCTTTAACCTCTTGATGGGGTCGACACTTGACACTCATTCAGGAGGGGTATGTACCATAATTTCCCTCAAATATCTGCTGCCAGGGAAAATTCCAGAAACCAAAAGTTCACTTGATATTGCAACCCCAGGGGAATAAACATTTTATTCTGATAGCATAAGGAAAAAGAGATACTCGATTATGAATTTGCAGCCAAAAACCTGAAATGAAGTCATGCAAATAACAAGTCATAAACAATTTAAATTATGTGATCAATACCACAGCAGCCGCAGCAGGATTCCCTCGAAACAAAACTCCAACAGAAACTGCAAAGCTAGGATAACCGTGTGCAAAGTTTGTTGTTCCATCTATGAGGATAGAACAGCACATGTAAGACACAAAATAATATGTATGAATAGGTGGGATACATCTGACAGAGTCCAGAAAGACAGAATCTATCCTGTAGATAAGTCATTCCAAGATGTAACTCCTATCTTCCACTTTACTCACATGGTTAAATAAAAAACAATAAGTCAAATAAAAGCTTAATTTTGCTTTCATTTACATATGTTTCATAAATTTTACACTATATTCTGCACTTTGGTGCTCTTATCAAGTCCAGCAAGTCCAAGGTATATATTTATCGCCATATTTTACAATCATTGGAGTTCCAATTGCCCTCCATTCTTGTAGCTGGATGTGATGCAGAATTTGAGCTGTGGGGTGGGCAAGTGATGAAAAGAGCGCAAAGACAATTTTTTTTTGTTTAATTTTAGAAGTCAATTGCATTTTTTTTACTATTGGTCTAATTAGGTCACCAGTATTGTATTATTTTCCTAGAGTCAGGGTTATTATTGTAATTCAATAATTGGGGTTTCGACCCAAGTCATAGTCTATATAAGCATGCTATTGTACTCCTATGAAGACAAGTTTATGATGAATGAAATTTTAGTTGGAATTTTTCTAAAGCCAACCCTGGGTGTTGATTTCTAGGTTTATTTTATTTTTCTGTTTTGTTTTTCCTGTAAATTTCTTTGAAGAATTTTGTGCTGCATCAGTTTGGTATCAAGCTCGTTGTACTGCACCAGCAAGAGATTGCTATATCTATCATATCCTTCCTTACAATTCAATCTACCTAGTTTCAGAAGAAACAGATGCAAAATTCAAGAATGTTATCCATTAATATCTACAAAATAACATGTTCTACCATATGTAATTTTATTTTAATCTAAAAATTTGCAGATAAGATAAGATAAAAATTTATAACTGATCTAAAAATTAACTCAACTCACTTCAGCCTTGAACCCAATTAAATTGTAATTTGATCTGCAACTTTTTAGGATCAGTCACACTTTTTTTTATTGGTAAGATACACACGCACCCATTGGGTCTTAAACCCACAACCTCACCCTCCACCTAGAATTTATAAAGGGAGAATGCTCCAGTTGAGCTAGAGCTCATTGGTGGATCAGTCACATTTTTTTTTTTGATAAGTAATAATGCATTTATTGATGAAAAACCACTATGTGTGCATAAAGTATGAACACAACAGTGGTGAGGGATTACAAAAGAGAAATGAGTGAGGAGGAATGGGAGTCACATTTTTTTTTTCGTCATTCTAAAATCATGCTCTTTGCTTTCTCCCTATTTAACATGTGCCCTTCGCCACATCTACCTATGTTATGTTAGGCCCTCTTTACCTCTTTTCATTCCATCCACTTGAATTAAATCACTCTTTCTCATCTTTCTCACAATGCATTAATTGGTCTCCATTGAACATGGCCAAACCATGTTACGCCTATCTATCATCATTTCCTCAATAGGAGCCACCCCTACATTTTCCAGAAGATTTCTTAAGTACCATCTAACTATTATTCCCAAGAAAAAAAAAAAAAAAGTATAAAAAGAGACAAACCTAAAGGATCAATGCACCAAAGATAATCAGATGAAGTATCTCCTATAATTCCTCCCTCCTCCCCAAGAACGAGGTGATCGTCAAAATTCTTTTTAACGACTTCTAAAATAGCAGCCTCACTCATTTTATCTGTCCTGCAAGTAAATTTTGTAATAATGTGAAATTTGTTTGCCAAAATCTATTTCTTTATTATGAAATGAAAACCAAGAAGATATAATTCGAAAGATCAGATAAAATCTCAAAAAGATAAATAAATGTAAGTAGTTATACATAGAGCAATGAGTCAGAATGGTCAAACACTTTTAAGATCTCAAATAATATATATGGAACATTCAAAACTGACATCTTTAACCTATCAATGGACGTTTGTGTATTGCAGAGGGGGATGGAGGGAGAGAGAAAGAGAGAGAATGTAAAAGACATGGACAGAGCAAAAATTTCTCAAAAAACATCTCTTTATCTTGAAAGGCTGTGCATGTATTTATGAAAGCACAAACTCAAGGTAAGGAAAAATACTTTTATCATACCATGGCACGAATTCTTTCCCCTTTGATATATTAAGAAAGCTGAGAATAAGCAATCAAGTACATTTTAAAGCTTATCTCATCTAAAACTAATTTTTGTAATTGAAAAAAAAAAAAAAGGTGATAAGTTACAAAAAAGGTCCTTACTCAGTCACCAAGTCAGTAAGTCCTTTATATGTAATATTTCGAGGCTTATTAACAGCATCCATCACAACCTGGAAAGAAAACAAAAGACAGGTATGAGCAACCACAGGATGAAAATTGACAAGTTATAGGCCACATATTTCTTAATCACCTTATGATAAGTGAAACAACTAGCAATCTAGTAAAATACCATGTGGTTCGGAGCAACTACACGGGATGGCCGTTTTCCTCTCGGCATTTTTTCATTAAGTCAGTCATACTTTTTCAGGCAATTCAGGCAATTCGAAGACAATCAAGAGTCTATAATTATAAACTATAAAGCAACTTAGATAAAGCAAGAAAATTTATTTCTCCCTTAGAATACTCATTAGTAAGGACTGGCATATAGCAATCTTTTAAAGTTGTAGTTGTAGGTTTCTCAGACTGAAGCCAAGTTCTAAAAACTTAATTTATCACACCTAACCAAAATAATACTCTATTGAAACTAGCATTCACAATGAGATCAATGCTAAACATCATGCCCCAAATGGACAAATCAACTAGATAATTGCATGTATAAATTCAAAGCTCATTAACTGCACACTTTTCCAATAAATTAAATTTTAAAATAAAATAAAACAATCTGCATTTTAAACTGGAAAATGTGGAAAAGATTAAAAAAAAAAAAAACTATCTGGGTTCTTCTTAAAACAAAAGAATCTGTGCACAAAAAGGAAGAGAGCAAACCTCAGCACCAGTCTTAGCAGCAATCTCTACCACTTGAATGAGCTGGCTAGGTGGAATTGGTCCAGTTGATTGGGCACCTATCTTCGGGTACTGTTTCTGGTTAGGAATTTCAGATAACACAGCCTTCGTGCATAATTCTCTTGCGGGTTTGGCCCTCAAAAATCGAATTCCTCCAAACCCATGTCGGATTTTATTGGTAAAATTCAATGGAAGACGCTGGTTTGGTTGAATTTGTGGTGGAATTGATCTGGGTATTGGAGAAAACCTCAGTGGAAAGCTAGTGGAGAAGACCATGGACCTGACCATTTGAACTCCAAGTTATTCACAGTTTCTCTTAGATGTATTCAGAGCCTTCTGCCTCAAACTCTGTAATGGTATCAGATGAAGATGAGTGAGTGAAGTTTCCTGTGTTCCATACAATACTTCTGTTTTGTTTGATCGTTCGTTGCGTCATTTGTTTGTTTGTTTCGCTCGCGTGCCATTTCCTATTGCACACGTACCATGCCCTTTTTTTCTTTTTTTGGCTAATTGTAGTATTGTGACATGCCCTTCTCAATCTTTACACGTAATGTCTCATATTTCAAAACCTCTCGTCAATATTGACAACAGTGATCATGCCACAAATCGATGAGCATATTGACATTTAAAGAGCCTAATGCTCAATCACCCACATCAGCCAAAGAACACCCATCCCAGAGGTTGAGGAAGGCCAAGGCCCCTGGCAAGGGGTCCTCCAAAGTAAGGGCACCCAATTCAGAGCCATTAGTGTCCGACATCGAAATAGGTACGAAATAGCCTATTCAGAGCACGGCCTTTGAGCACCACCTCTCGTATCTACATTTATCGCAATCCATTTACGTTATTTGCATTTAATGCAATAAGACAAAGGTTATCCATGTGCAGTATTGGAGATGACACCTTAGGATTACATCTTCTTGACTAACTTGAAGGGATGGTGTGTTATCAAGCTTTTTCTTAACTTTACGAGGAAACATTCACCAACGAAACCCTATAAATATTATCTTCAGACTAGTGGCAAAGTTATGCACTCTTAGTTACTATTTCTCTTAAGATTTCCTTTGGGAATTCCCTCACTAACTTAATCTCTAGAGTGACTTAATTTGTAGAGTGCCCCAACCAATCACTGGTTGGTCGTCATTGGCCTAATGAGTAGACATTTCTTATTTTTTAAGATGCCCAACAGTGGATCCCAACACATCTGATCATCGCTTTAACTGGAATCATTGTTGCGATTCATGTTTCCTAGTTCACCCACCTACAACATGCACACAACAACAGTTACCTTTCATCAAATTAAATTGGGCCCAAGTGGTCGTAATAATAAAGTTACGGATACAACATTTTCACAATAATGCTAAGGTGTTAACAAATAAATGATAAATAATAAAGTGCAGTAAGTGGTGGGTCCAGATGAGAACTAATAAAAACCTGTCAACTCATTTTTGTTGTGAAATTATTGTGAAAATATTGTGTCTGTAGCATTGATAATAGTCGTAATAATTAAATGGAATGACATTAAAATGGAGGATGGGCACGTGGTTTTAGCTTTTACTATATCCGCTAAAAATAGAAATTAATAGCTTAAATTACTAATATGGTTCTTCAAATACTGAGTAAAAGTTCAATTTGATTTTTCATTTATGTATTATGTCAAAGTCTAATGACATAATAATAAATAAAATAAAATAAGGTATAATGACATTTAAAATGAAGTCAATTTCATTATTGAATCATCTCTTTATTTAAATTTGAAAGAATGAAATTAAATGACGTGGCAAATAGAGTATACGTTAATAGGTTATTATGCAAAAAGTGTTAAATTTAATGTAAGCCAAAAGAAATATATAATAATTAATTTTAACTATTAACTTCGGTAAAATTTAAATGAAGGGGAAATCCAAAGATTGATTTTGAACATTGAGGGACTAAATTAAAACAATCAATAGTAGAAGGACTAAATCAAACTTAGTTAAAAGACCAAATTAATAATTTAATCTAATTAAATAATTAATATATACATATATACATACATAAGATATAATTGATGGGGTAATACACTTGATTTCAGCACTTGATTTTTCTTCTTCTTTTGAATAATTCCTCTTTCTTTAATTAGAAAACAAGATCAAAGGTATGTTGCAAAGCAAATCATCTAGAACCATTCATATCTATCATGTCGGTGTTTTCAATTTCGGGCCCACATCAGATACTTGCAAATGATCTAGAAGCTGAAGCATAAGAGCTTTCTCCCCACTTTCCTGGGTCCAAACTCCAAAGGTTTGAAAGCAAATGAAAATGCACCAACTACACACGCACAATCTCCGCGCTTCCGTGTTTGGACCGTCATTCATGATATTTTTCTGAGCATATGCGTAATGTATAAGTACAACAACCCTGCCTGCTAAAATCTTTAAGTGACAGATATAAACACTCCAAAGCCTCACAAAGCCTAACATTCATAATTCATTTCCTTGCCCCTGCCATTCCCATTCTCTCTCAAATCAATTCTCAGCAATCCATTTTCCTTGACATATAATCTTATTTCATTTTTGGTCATGAGTCAATACAGCCAACCCCAGGTCCCAGGTAAATTTGTATTAAGATTGAATGTTTATTCTTGTGATCACGTCCACTCATGCCAAAATTTCCATTCTTGTTCTGTTTTAATTTTTCTCAACTCCATTTTGCTATTATACTATATATTGCTCTTCCAGCAGCATAAAACAACATGTGTGTTAATTATTAAGATAAACATTCTGTACAATTTAGTTAATGGCTTTGCTAATTGATTTTGCAGTGGCATATCCTCCTCCACCTCTATCATATCCACCACCGGTTCAGCAAGCAGGTTATCAGCAAGGTCCTTTTGTTGCTCCACCACCAGTTGGTTACCCCATGAAAAATGGTCCTGGTTACCCTCAAGAACCACCTTCCCCAGTCTCTCATGCAAAATCTAAGCACAGGGGTGATGGGTTTTGGAAAGGATGGTAATTAAGCTTTTTTCACTCTCTCTGTAATTTGTTAAATTTGTGTATCTATTTCTTTTACAAAGATAATCTTTGACCCAAATTTTGATGATTATTTTGTTTCTCTATTGCAGTTGTGCTGCATTATGTTGCTGCTGCGTCTTGGATATGTGCTTTTAAGGATTGTAAATTTTTTGCTGATGTGGTTCCTTTCCACATGTCTGTCTTTTCTCGAGTTTGATTTTCTTAGACGATACTTTTATTATTTTCCTTGATGTATTAGTTTATAATGAGATTTTTTTATTCTTAGATGTATTACTTTATTATTTTCTTTGATGTATTAGTTTATAATGAGATTTTTTTATTCTTTGATGTATCACTTTATTATGATTAATGGTACAATTCTTTTTATGTTATCATGGGTGTGGATCATCAAGTTTATGTGTTTGTTGGACCATGGGATGTTAAAATTTTGCGTCAATAGCTTCGAGCGAGACTACGTCTTGCTTTGGTTTCGAGAAGGTTTCTAGATTGTGATTTAACTTCGTGGGCTGTGGAGGTTCCAGGATTTTTTTCTTAGGAGGTTAATCAAAAATTTTGAATATATCGACATAAAAAGAAAATGCAAAATAAATTTGTGGTACAAGTGATTTCCATATTAAGAATTTGTCCATAGTAATAATAACAAAGCTAGCGTATAACCCGAGCACGGAAAAAACTCTATATAAACAAATAATGTGTATATGATCAAAATATATATTCAGAATTATTTTATAAAAAATATGTTTCATAAAAAAAAAAAAAAAAAATTGATAATAACAACTAGATGAAATTGCACCAACAACAGAAAAATAAAAGGAATTAGATAGTATATAATAATTAAGAAAAAATTGTTAACTTTAATTGATAAAACAGAAAATAAGTTAGTTACAAGCAAAAAATAAAAGATTACCTTAGTTCAATTATTTCTTAGATCCCTTTACAGTCATATAAATGTACAAAAACACACAAAAAAAGGAAAAAAAAAAATCATGTTTGAAAAAATAAAAAAATAAAAAAAAAAGAAGTAGAAGAACAAAACTTGTACCAGATTACGATTGTTTAAAGCCTCTTGCAGTCATATAAATGTACAAAACCACAAAAATAAAAACAGATCATGATAGAAAAATAAATAAATTAAAAAGAAAAAGAAGTAGAAGAACAAAACTTGTACCAGATTACCATTGTTTAGATGTTACGTAAGCAGATTATGCAAGAATGATGAACTTTCAATTTAACGTGCTCTATTTATCTTTCTTCTATCAAGGAGTATGTTTGTTTACCAAATGATATCTTAAGTGATTGTTAACCAATTAATACCTTTTCACTAAAAGAGTACTCTCCTAACACAGTTACATAGTAAGAGATTTATTATCAAGAATTTGTTATTATCTATTTTTATTTAAAAGTATTTGGCAGTTATTAAATCAAATCACTTAGGAAATTTAAACAACGTATGAATTTTTTTTATATATAATCCTTAAGAAGTCTTCTAATATTAGGAAATTGTCATAATTGTAAGATTTTTAATATGATATTTTATTAAGATATCTTTCAGTAGTAGGAGACTTATTTAAAAAAAAAAAAAAAAATTATTATCTGTTTTTATTTTAAAGATTTTTATTATGATATTTTATTAAAATATCTTTTTAGTAGTAGGAAACTTATTATCAAGAATTTGTTATTATTTATTTTTATTTAAAAGTGTTTGACAGTTATTAAATTAAACCACTTAGGAAATTTAAACAATATATCACTTCAGAAATTTAAACGATAGATAGACATGCAAACCACTTAAGAAATCTAAACAACGTATTACTTCAGAAATTTAAACGATAGATAGACATGCAAACTACTTAAGAAATCTAAACAACGTATCATTTCAGAAATTTAAACGATAGATAGACATGCCACTTATCATGATGTCAGACATTCTTGGTTTTAACGCTCATATCTTCTACTATTATATATTATATAGATAATAAATGATAAACTATAAGGCATAAGGTATTCAGTATGAGATGTGAGGACAAATAGACAAAAAAATAATAATTAAATTAAATGCACTAACCACTTAAGCTATTAATTATCCACTCACAAGGGGTATCCAAAGGAATAAGGTTTTACCTTACAACTCATAAACCGTCATCAATAACACCAAATCATTACAACATCAAATGCATAAACCAAAAAATACACATAATATACTAATTATTTTAATGAGACAGTTTGTCAAACAAATAAAGTGTAAATGAAAAATGACAAGATTGCAAAGTATTAAACTATAGAGCCCAATCCATCCAACGCAATGTGTGTGTGTGTGCGCGTATTTTTTTTTTTTTTGTATATTAGGCATATTTTAGCTTAAATTGGGTTCTGGCTAAGCCAATGTGAATGCTCTAAAACCTCTAAGATAAGTAAATTTAGGGGTTTTTTTTATTTAATTGAAAGAAATCTGATTGGGCTAGCTAAAGAAATGAGCCATTGATAACCAATTGTAATAATTTGAGTTATTTTTATTATTGTTGTTACTATCTAATTTAATTTTTGTTATTATTTGACATTTTTTATGGGTTTAGTAGGTTGAGTCTATTAAAATCTCAAGTGAGGGGGTTCAATATTTTATTTTAGAGGGATCAATACATTTATAAATATTTAGCAAAAAAAAAAAACCTATATAAAAAAGAAAAAGAAAAATTAAAGATATCAGGTGGGGTTCATTTGAACCCCCTGAGTATAGTGTAGTGCCGCCCCTGTCCGTGGGGGTCTTGGGTTCGGACTTCGGAGTTGCCTTAACGAAGATGACTTTGTAAACGTTAAATCGTTTTATGCAAATTCAAGGGTAAAACTATTGGGGATTATTGGGGTAAACAATGGATCAACAACAGTAGGTTTAGAGGCAAAAGGGAATCACTGTCTTTAAGATAATATTTGTTCTCACACGAATGAGTTTGTTAAAGGATTGTAAGCAAATTGTCTTGAGGATACAACTAAGTATAATTCTAAAAAAGAAATAAACTTAGAGAATCATGTAATTTCTTTAAATGTGTGCAAAATCTATTAAAAAAGAGAGAGAGAGAGAGAATGAATATAGAAGCCTATTTATAAACAATGAAGAGTTGCCTTTGAAAAGGCACACTTGAAAGTTCATTTTAGTTGATGCAACCACTCTAAAATGTTGCATTGGATGTTACTAGACGTTAGGGACCGAAAAGCCTTCTCTCCCTAATTTTTCTACAGACTTTTAACCATGTAATTGTCTTGCTCGAGCGAGATTACCATTTTTCTTGAGCGACAATCGAGCGGCCCTCGTTAGCAACCAAATGCCAATCTAGGAATTTTTTTTTCCCAATCGACAGTGTGTCTTTGCTTGAGCGAGTATTAAGCTCACTTGAGTGAACCACTTAAACTCAGTTTCTAACTTTTTTATTTTCTCTTCATTCTTCTACCACTAAAGTAGGATCACACACATATTACAACCTACATGTATATATACATATATACAACAATCCCCACTAGTTTTTAATATCAATATCTTATTTGATTGACACTTTATCATGTATAAAAGAAAGTGTCTTTCAACTTAAACCTCCCTTTAGTGTAATAATCTCAAGATTCCAATAAATTAATGGTGGCTGAATCTTAAATCAAAACTCTTCACCTTATGGCCGGAGAAAACACACATGAAATTATCCTAAACACCATAAAAATTAACATCTTGTTACCACCGTTATGGTCTTGTGCTACTCTCAGGAATGAACATTTATAAAGGAAACCCCTTAACTCTTGTTTACAAGTGGCGCTACTTCAATGCTCACGTGGGTGATGTTCCTTCTTATATCTTTTAGTTTGCTTGTTATTTTTTTGGCTCTGCGTGCCATTTCCTATTGCACGTACCATGCCATTCTCAATCTTTACATGTAATGTAATATATATATATATATATATATATATTTAGGGCAACGTGATAAATATTTAAATATTAAATATAAGAGAAATAACCCGACATGTTTTATTAGTAGTTCCTAATGCCTTATTAGTTATGTATCATGACTCGAAACCTCTAACCAACATTAACAATAATGATCATGCCAGAAACTGACAAGTATATTGACATTTAAAGAGCCTAATGCTCAATCACCCACATCGGCCGAAGAACACCCATCCAAGAGATTGAGGAAGGCCAAGGCCCCTACATGGGGTCCTCCAAGGAAGGCCAACCCTTGGGAGCCAAAGCTGTTGTTGGGTGGGGAAACCTTAATGTCTTGCATCAAACTAGGTACAAAATAGCCTACTCGGATCACCACCACTGAGCACCATCTCTAAAAATCTACATTTATCACAACTCAACTATCGTGGTTTCCATTTATGCAATAAGACAAAGGCCAACCAACACCTTAGGATTATGTCTCCTCAATTGACCTGAAGGGATGATGTGTTGTCAAACTTTTTTCTTAACTTTATGAGGAAAATTTCACAACGAAACCCTATAAATACCCTCATTAGAGAGAGAGAGAGAGAGAGAAGTATGCAATCTTAGTTACGATTTCTCTTCAATTTTCTCTTAAGATTTCCTTGGAGAATTCCCTCACTAACTTAATCTCCAGAGTGCCCCAACCAACCATTGGTTGGTCGTTAGCCTGGTGAATAGGCCTTTCTTATTTTTTAAGATGCGCATCAGTGGATCCCAACACATCCGATCACCGCCTTAACCAGAATCATTGTTGCGGCTCATGTTTCCTAGTTCACCCACGGCCCACCTACAACTTGCACACAACAACAATTATCTTTCAGCAAATTAAATTGGGCCCAAATGGTTGTAATCCTATAATGGAACGACATTAAAATGGAGGATGGGCTCATGGTTTCAACTTTTACTATATCTGCTAAAAATAATAATTAATAATTTAAATTACTAATATGGTTCTTCAAATATTGAGTAAAAGTTCAATTTGATTCATCATTTCATTTATTGATTATTTCAATTTAGTTTAACAACATTTAAAATTTTTCATAAAAGAAAAACAACATTTAAAATTAAGTCAATTTCATTATTGAATTTTCTCTCTATTTAAATTTGAATGAAATTAGCTGATGTGGCAAATAGAGTACATGTTAAAAGGTTATTATGCAAAGTGTTAAATTTCAAAATAAAGTCAATGTATGCTAAAAAAAATAATAATTCCAACTAATGTTAAAATATAAATGAAGGGAAAACCCAAATATGATATTGACTTGATTTTGAAGACTAAATTAATACAATTAACAATTGAAGGACTAAATTGATAGTTGAACGACCAGATTAAATAATTAATATATACATACATAAATACATAAGCTATAAATTGATGGCTTAAGCTTAACACATTTGATTTCAGATTTCAGATTTTATTTTTTATTTTTTAAGAATTATATATATTTTTTTGGCAATAAGAATAATACCTCTTTCATTAATAAGAAAACAAGATCAAAGGGATGTAGCTAAGAAAATCATCTGGAACCATTCATATCCATCATGTCGGTGTTTTCAATTTCGGGCCCACATCAAATACTTAATCGGTCTTGCTAGAAGCTGAAGCATGCTATTTTATTTCCAAGAGCTTCCTCCCCACTTTCCTGTGTCCAAACTCCAAGGGTTTGAAAGCGAATGAGAATGCCACAACTACACACGCACAATCTCCGCGCTTCCGTGTTTGGACCGTCATTCATGATATTTTTCTGAGCATATGCATAATGTATAAGTACAACAACCCTGCCTGCTAAAATCTTCAAGTGACAGATATAAACACTCCAAAGCCTCACAAAGCCTAACATTCATAATTCATTTCCTTGCCCCTGCCATTCCCATTCTCTCTCAAATCAATTCTCAGCAATCCATTTTCCTTGACATATATCTTATTTCATTTTTGGTCATGAGTCAATACAGCCAACCCCAGGTCCCAGGTAAATTTGTATTAAGATTGAATGTTTATTCTTGTGATCACGTCCACTCATATCATTCAAAAAATTAAGGATGGAAAAGAAATTTCCATGCACAACAACTCATGCCAAAATTTCCATTCTTGTTCTGTTTTAATTTTTCTCAACTCCATTTTGCTATTACTATATATTGTTCTTCCAGCAGCATAAAACAACATGTGTGTTAATTATTAAGATATTTTTGGTGTTAGCAACATTCTGTACAATTTAGTTAATGGCTTTGCTAATTGATTTTGCAGTGGCATATCCTCTTCCACCTCTATCCTATCCACCACCGGTTCAGCAAGCAGGTTATCAGCAAGGTCCTTTTGTTGCTCCACCACCAGCTGGTTACCCCATGAAAAATGGTCCTGGTTACCCTCAAGAACCACCTTCCCCAGCCCCTCATGCAAAATCTAAGCACAGGGGTGATGGGTTTTGGAATGGATGGTAATTAAGCTTTTTTCACTCTCTCTGTAATTTGTTAAATTTGTGTATCTATTTCTTTTCCAAAGATAATCTTTGACCCAAATTTTGATGATTATTTTGTTTCTCTATTGCAGTTGTGCTGCATTATGTTGCTGCTGCGTCTTGGATATGTGTTTTTAAGGATTGTAAATTTTTTACTGATGTGGTTCCTTTCCACATGTCTGTCTTTTCTCTCGTTTGATTTTCTTAGACGATTCTTTTATTATTTTCTTTGATGTATTACTTTAGAATGAGATTTTTTATTATTTTCTTTGATGTATTAGTTTATAATATTAATGATTAATGATACAATTCTGTTTATGTTATTGTTATCATGGGTTTGGATCGTCCAGTTTATGTGTTTGTTGGAGGTTAAAATTGTGCGTCAAGTTAGCTTCGAGGTTACATCTTGCTTTGGTTTCGAGGAGGTCTCTAGAATCTGATTTAACTTCATGACTAAGGGTCTTGGTTCGGAGTTGCCTTTAACGAAGATGACTTTGTAAACGTTAAATCATTTTATGCAAATTCGAGGGTAAAACTATTGGGGATTATTATTCTCATTAAAAAAAAAAAAAAACTATTGTGGATTATTGGGGTAAACAATGGAACAAGGTTTATAGACTTTAGAGGCAGAAGTGTTTCGTTATCTTTAAGAAAATATCTGTCACCCTTCAAATGAGTTTATTAAAGGATTGCAAAGCAAATTGTCTCCAGTATATAGCTAAGTTATAAGTCTATAAGTAACAAACTTATAGAATCCTACAAATTTCTTTAATTGTGTGCAAAATCTAAAAAAAAAAAGTGAATATGGAAGACTATTTATAAACAATGAAGAGTTGCCTTTGAAAAGCCACACTTGAAAGGTCATTTTGGGTGATGCAACCACTCTAAAATGTTGCATTGGATGTTACTAGTTGTTAGGGACTAAACACCCCTTTTCTCCCTCATTTTTCTACAGACTTTTAACTATTTGTAACTGTCTTGCTCAAGCGACATACCATTTTGCTTGAACGACTATCAAGGCCCTCTTTAGCAACCAAATGCAATCTAGGAATTTTGTTTCCCAATCAAATAGTGTGTCTATGCTTGAGCGAGTATTAAACTAACTTGAGTGAGCCACTTAAACTCAATTTTTAACTTCTTTGTTTTCTCTTCATTCTTCTACCACAAAAGTAGGATCACTCACATATTACAATCTACATGTATATTCACATATATACATCAATCCCCCACTAGTTTGTAATAACAATATCCAATTTGGTTGACACTTTATCATGCATAAAAAAGAATGTGTCTTTCAACTTAAACCTCCCCTTAGTGTAATAATCTCAAGATTCTAATAAGTTAACGGTGGCCGAATCTTAAATCAAAACTCTTTACCTTATAATTGGAGAAAACACACATATGAAAGTATCCCAAATACCATAAATTAACAGCTTGTTATCATCGTTATGGTCTTGTGCTACACTCGGAAATTAATGAACATTTATAAAAGAAACCTCCTAACTCTTGTTTAGAAGATGCACTACTTCTATGCTCACGTGGGTAAAGTTCCTTCTTATATCTATGTTACACATGCATTTAATTATACATTGAACTTCACTTAAAATATAAAACTCATCCTCCATAACGTAACAATCAACACTAACCCATCCTAATTAGACTTTAAACTTTAGTGCATGGTTTTAAAAACCGGACCGGGGAGAGAACCGGAAAGGGGAGTGGTTCCCGTATCACTGGTCCGACCGGGGTCCGACCGGTGGTCGAACCGGTGACGTCATAAATAATTTTTAAATTATATAAATTAATAAAATATATATATAACAAATTTAACTAATAATATTTAGTTAAAAATATATATATAACAAATTTTAAAACCTTTATATGAGTTTTCACATCTTATATTTAGAAGAAAAAAAAGTAACTAAACATATTAAAATTACAAAATAATTATATTTAAATCATAGAAGAACGTTTTATGTTTATTTGATAATATCATAAGTCAAAAATAGTATTTTCTTAGATTTATGGTAGAACTTTCTTTATTTGACTTATTCGAAGATTTAAAAACTATGTATGGGTTTAAAATTTGAATGCCCTAATTTAAATTTTAAGTCTTCAAATTTTAATATGTTAATTAATTTTGTATTTTGATGTAGTTATAAATAGTATTTGCTATTTGAAGACTAGTTGTTGTTTTTCCAATGTGGGACTAGTTGTCTTGTACTCTTGTGAGAAAACTTATTCATTGTCCCACATTGGAAAAAGAAAAGAGAATGATACACTTTCTCCTCTATAAATACTACTCTATCAAGAATTTTAAATATTGGGGTGGGCTATATTAATTTGTGGGCCTACCATTCATTAATTAAATATTGGGTTGCCTTGTGTGAGCTAAACATTTAATGTTAAGTTGCCTTTTGTATGAGTCAAACATTTAACATTTAATGTTGGGTTACCTTTTGTGTGAGCCAAACATTTAATGTTAGGTTAACTTTAATGTAGACCTAACATATTAGTATTATTTTTTAAATAAAAATTTTTTGTATTTAAAAAGTGGTAAAACCGGTTGGACCGGTCCGGTTCCCGGTTTTACCGGTTGAACCGGCGGTTTCCGGTTTTTCTTTACTTTTTCTTTATTTCCGGTTTTTTAAGAAAACCGGACCGGACTAGGCACCGGTCCCCGGTTGAACCGGTTGAACCGGCCGGTCCGGTCCGGTTTTTAAAACCATGCTTTAGTGCCTAACTAATCACTTATCAACAACTTGTTAAATTTCTTTATTACTCTTTAAACTTCTTTATATTAGATCTATTCGAGGTTGAGTTTTCATTATTGGTGATTCTATTTAAAGGGTTTTAGTATCATTCCAATAGATGTTTCCCCTTACCAATTACTGAGACAAACCTTTGGTAAAAGGTTCCGCTAAGTTATCACTTGATTTTACATATACAATTGATATAATCTTATCTACTATCATTTGTCTTATGTACTCATGTTTGCATGCCTGAGAGATTTCTTCTTTTTACTCGCTAAAAGGAAAATCTCAATCCGCTTGAGTCATGGTTTTTATAGCAAATAATGGAAAATATTGTGAAAAATTATAGTTGGTAGGTAACTCTACTATAGAGTTCCTAAAATTATATCCATTCATTTAAATATAAGTGAATTGAATTTTATCATATCATCAATAATTAAAATAAATACTAGAATGATGATATCTAACATATAATTGATGGCTCCAATTCACTCATTTTAAAATTGATGGATAAAATTATAGAAACTCAATGGTAAAGTCACTCCGAGAGTCTAAAGAATCTTAGTCCGTGAATTATTATTTTCTTGATAAATTATTTTATAAACATTTAAATTTTGGGTATGCTTCATTTAAATCTTAACCTTTCAAAATATTTCAGTTAAATCTTTTAAAAACTTTTCATTTAAACTTAAAAGTTTAAAATAATTTTATTTAAATCTCAAAATTTGAATTAAATTTCATTTAAACCAAATGTTTACATGTTGTTTAGCGGTATTAACTAAAAAAATGTAATAGAAAATTTAGAAAATATAAACGTTTAAAAAATAATTGATGCTTTTTATTATTATCTTCGTTAACAAGTCGTCGATAATATTAAAAACCCGAGACATACCCGAATCCATCTGACCGGATCTCGTCCTCTTTTTACTGGAGAGAGGGCAGAGCAGAGCAGTGAGCAGCATCTTTGTTTCTACCTCATGGCCAAGGCCGAGCTCGAGCCCAGGGCTCGAACCGTTCTCGAACCACTGACCCACTTTGACCTCTCCACCCACTCGCCCAGCACGAGCCCGACTCGATCGCTCTCTATCTCCACCCTCTCCGATTCCCAGACCCTCATTTTCATCGGAACTCACTCTGGAACCCTAATTCTCCTCGAAACCGATCGCGCTTCCAAAACGACCTCGTTTTTAAGAAGCCTTTCGGTCTGCGATGGTTCCCCGGTGGATCGCATTCTCGTGCTCGCTGAGATCGGGAAGCTTCTCGTTCTTTGTGATGGGGCTTTGTTCTTGGTCGATTCGCTTTTATCGCAACCCGTAAAGAGGCTCAGTTTCTTCAAGGGAGTTTCGGCGATCACGAGGCGATTTCGTAGTACTGGTAATGAAACGGAGAGTACGAATTTCATGGACAACAATGCTTCTTCTTCTTCGGAGTACGCGAGCACGAGTCAACGGCTTTTGCAGAGATTGAGCGGTGGGATTAGAGCAAACGGTTTGAGAATCAAAGAATCCGAACAGCAACAACAACAGCAACAGCAGCAACGGAGCGAAGGTAATTTCGTTTTTGCAGTTGTGATTGGTAAAAGATTGATATTAGTAGAGCTCGTATTAGGCAATAGAGTGAACAAAAGTGATATTGATGTTAATGGCGTATACGGGTCTCTTGTGGTTTTGAAAGAGCTTCAGTGTATCGATGGGGTTGTCGCCCTGGTTTGGCTTGATGATTCCATAATTGTTGGTACGGTTAATGGGTATAGTTTGTTTTCGTGCGTTACGGGACAAAGTGGGGTAATATTTTCATTGCCGGATGTGTCTACCCCGCCGCAGCTGAAATTGTTGTGGAAAGAGTGGAATTTGTTGTTGTTAGTGGACAATGTGGGTGTTCTTGTTGATGTGCATGGCCGGCCGGTTGGTGGGAGCTTGGTGTTCAGGCGTGGTGGCCCGGATTCGATTGGGGAGATGTCTTCGTATGTGGTTGTTGTGAGGGATGGGAAGATGGAGGTGTATCATAAGAAGTCGGGTAGTTGTATTCAATCAGTTACTTTTGGCGGGGAAGGAGTTGGACTGTGCATTGTTGCTGATGAGGAAGTTGGGAGTGGGAAACTTGTTGCTGTTGCAACACCCAACAAGGTATGTAAAACGATGTTGATTAAATTATGATACGGCAGCATCCCATGGGGCTTCACCCGTTTTTTACACATCCAAATCATCAAAATGAATCTACAAATTTTTAGTTAAATGTTCTTAGTTTCATAACTCTATTGGATTGCGTTCAGATGTTCACATTATGTCTTAATCAATAGCTTTTTTAATTCTGTTCTGGAGCGGTCTTGATAGATTATCCTGTTTCATGTTAAATGGTTACTAGGTTATTTGCTATAGGAAATTACCTTCCGAAGAACAAATCAAAGACCTTTTGAGAAAGAAGAACTTTAAGGAAGCCATCGCCTTGGTGGAGGAGCTTGAGTGTGATGGTGAATTGTCAAAGGATATGCTCTCCTTTGTTCATGCTCAAGTGGGGTTCCTATTGCTTTTTGACCTGCATTTCGAGGAAGCAGTAAATCACTTTTTGCAGTCAGAGACAATGCAGCCTTCCGAAGTATTTCCATTTATAATGCGAGATCCAAATCGCTGGTCATTGCTGGTATACATTTTTTCTCATGTCTATGGTTGTTCTACTCATACATACTCTGTTATCAAAGATTGCTTCTATCTCATTCTATTGATTATTTCAACTATGAACTCACTCAAAGAAACAAAAATGTAAATAAAAAATAAAGCGAAAAATATAAAATGCAAAGTAGGATGAAAGTCCCTAAATGTGCAATAATTTGGAAGCTCTCTCTAGTGCGCGCAAGCTGGCCCGGACACCCAAGGATATCAAAAAAAAAAAAAAAAATTGGAAGCTCTTGGGGAATTTTACGAGACTTTGCAGAAACTCTTGGGAAATGTTGGAATTTCATGATAAGCATGTTCCCTATTCTTTATTTCTCTCTTTTGACGTTCATTGATATTTTATTCCCCATATCATTTAAAAATTGTGTATCATAATTTTTTGTAATCGTTCTATAAAGTTTACGGTTTGGTTCCCATGTGAGTTCTTTCTTCAGTTTGTATTTCTTATTTAGTAATATATGTGTCCCATGTCTGGTTCTGTTGTTCCTCGCTGTGCTAGATGACATCTCACATCTCCTGCTTATCTTGGTTACTACGAATTGGCTAATTTTGGGAAAGGAGTGCTCTGCCACCCTAATGTTGAGCAGGGTGGATATTTTACGCAGTGTGAGCAGTTTTCTCTGTTTTTTCAGTTGCTTGCCATGATTTGTGGACATAGGAGCAAGTGTTATTTTTTTACATGGTCACAAGGTGTTGGATACTTAAAAACACCTAAAAATATAGACACAGGGACATAACCCTGTATGTGCATATCTGTGAGACTAAATTATTGAATGTAATGGTAAGTTATTTTTCATATGTGCATATTTTGTAATGGCAAAATTTGTTTTGGTTCTTTAAGGGAGAGAAGTGATTACCCTTTATTTTTATTTTTTGTGTGTTTCCGGTACCTGATTTTTGTATTGCAATTGTTTGTTAGTGTAACTGAACTGCATGGTGGAGGTCGAAGTTCTTTTTGGAGTGATGTGTGGTAACTGTTCAGTACCTCAGCTATTTATGTGATGCCAATTTTTCCTTATTATTTTATTATTGTTGTTGAATGTTTTGTGCATTCATTTTATGTATCAGTGTGTTGGCTGATGTTATGAGGATGTGATAGACACCAAGAAATAGCATTCTGTTATCAAAATTTACTTTATCTTAGTGCTTTGTACATATATGTTATTCCAGTGGTCAAATATTGTGAAGCTGACCTTCAAGATTCATTTTAATCTTATTCTAACATGAAGTGGTATAATTCTTTTAGTTTATTCATTTTGATATCCTTTAGCTGATCCTTTTTTTTTTTTTTCCTTCCAAAAATATTAATAAGAGGCTTCTAATGTTTTGTCACTTGTGAACAAATCTTGGACGTGCTTCATAAAGTGTTATTATGATAGCTTGATGTTACACTCTTGTTAGGGGATTGAAGGCCTCTAGCTGAAATGGCACTCATTCTCTTGTTAGACCAAGGTGGAGCGTGAGGTTATGGGTCCAAAACCCATCAGCTGTGTTTGTAACTTGCCAATCAAAAAAAAAAAAAAAAAAAAAAAAAAAGAAGATATTGCACAGGAAATGGCCCCCTAATTAAAGAAACAAATGTTTGAGTAAAAAAAAAACCTCAAATGATTTTGTAAGTAAATTCATAGAGCTTTGCAATTGGTTCAAGTACATGGGCGAAATCGTTGTTGCATTCTGAAAGTAATATTATATGAATGAGAGTTCAATTAATAACACTTAAAGTTGTAGAAATAGACTGACATTTTTAAAAGGTGTAACTCATTTTCCAAAATGAGCTTAAGCCAACTATTCTTGCCTACCACCCTCATCGGGTGGTGGCTCCCATTCACTGAAGATCACTACTGACCACCAATGAGACTGTTGGATAATATGAAAATATAAATATTTACATGCCTCCTAAACATTGAAAATTATGAAAAAGAGCACATTTCTCTTAGGATATTTTTCTGCAAAGAAACAAAGCTCGTGTTCTGAAATTTGTAACAATGGTGCTTAAACTTGCCTTTTCAGGTTCCTAGAAACCGATATTGGGGTTTGCATCCACCCCCTAAACCTGTTGAAGATGTTGTAGATGATGGGTTGATGGCTATCCAAAGAGCTACCTTCCTGAGAAAAGCAGGTGTAGAAACTTTAATAGATGATGATTTTCTTTTGAATCCGCCAAGTAGAGCTGATTTATTGGAGTCAGCAATCAAGAACATTACCAGGTGCTTACATTTCTTGGGTTGATGTGTGTTTTAGGTTTTTTTCTTTTTTTTTCTTGCGTAATTGCTGCTGCATGCCTCTCTCCCTAACCACTGCAGTGCCTATTTTTTTTTTGGGTAAAGTAAAAGGGGGAGGGTGGTAAAGGATCGGATATGGGATTATCTAGCTTTCAATTTAAAATTGTGCTAACATTCTAGATAGAATGGTCAACATTTACCCCCCGATCCTACTGTTTCAATACTTATTTTTATGTTTTTGTGGCAAGTGATGTGAGTAGTGGTGTCATTGTTTCACTCTATTGCTTTTACTATAGGTACTTGGAAGCTTGTCGGGAGAAAGACTTAACATTGCCAGTGAGAGAGGGAGTCGACACACTGTTAATGTACCTTTATAGAGCTCTAAATCGTATTGATGACATGGAAAAGCTGGCATCTTCAGCAAACAGTTGTATCGTGGTATGTACCATATATATATGACACACACACACAGATGCGTTTGAGCACACAAATACATTATGTATATCCATTGCTTTCTTAGGTTAATATATTCATTTATTTGTGGGAATTGTTTGTCCAGACTAATAGGGGAATTGTGATATGGATAGGTTTGTGTTACTCACGGAACCCCCCCTCCCCCTGCTCCCCAAAAAAAAAGAAGCAGATTTCTTAATTTGTAAATAATTGATCTGGGGAGCCAAAGAAGAACTAGAAGATCTGAGCAATAAGAAGTTGAGAAACATTGAATTATGGTTTCTAGTACCATAGGATTTTGGAGGAAAATGGATGAGAAGAGTTCTCTGAAATTACTTGTCAAGAGAAAAAGGTTCTCAGTTACTCTGGTTACTTTTTCTAGAAGGGGAAACAAAAAGAATGTAAAATCAGAAAATTCACATTTATTAGATCTTAAGAACAGCCTAGGAAAAAGTGACTGAACCAACATTAAGATCACAAACAAAAACTAGTTTTATCACTCTAGATCCATCCTTCCCTTATACCGTTTTAGATTTCAACCACTAATCAAGTTATGCCTGGCCTTTTCCTTTAAAATATATTTTGTAAATCAGACAAAAGCAATGATGTATTTAATAGGATTTGACTCTAATGAGAACATGAAACAATTGAGTTGTAGTGTGTAGTGGGAAAAAGAATGGAGAGTCAACTGAAGTTCTGCTCTCAGACAACTAGACGGTGGTTAAGTCTCATCAGCATGGTCCCTGTGGCCTGACTTTGAAACCTGTGTTCATGCTAATGTTCTAAAAACAAACAATTATGAGAGAGAGAGAGAGAGAGAGAGAGAGAGAGAGAGAGAGAGAGAGTTTTCATGAAAAACAGTATGGGGTTTTGAACTGGAAAGGGTTGACCATTGGAACCATGTAAAATTGTTCAGGTTTTAGAAACATTGCATTTTTGTTTAGTTGTTGGGTCCAGATCAAGTTATTTTTTAGGCCTCGAGACAATGTAATATGTGAGGATGTTGGTAAACCGCGGAATCTTAGTATTCCAATGCATTGAAAAACAGAGTCCGTTGTCAGGAGCTTGCTTGAAGGATGACCGTACAACTTGCATGGACGGTGCAGGAGGAGTTGGAAACTTTATTAGATGACTCTGGCCACCTACGGACGCTTGCCTTCATCTATGCAAGTAAAGGAATTAGCTCAAAAGCTTTAGCAATTTGGCGCATTTTGGCAAGGAATTATTCAACTGGTCTCTGGAAAGACCCCGCTCGGGAAAATGGCGTACAGGATACTAATAACAACAGTTTCTCCAGTAAGGAGATCGCTGCAGTTGAGGCATCAAAGATTCTTGAGGAGTCTAGTGATCAAGATTTGGTTCTACAACATCTTGGATGGGTATGTGCACTTCTTCTAAAAGTTTAGTGATTTTTGAAGAAAGCCTTAGGGATTTGCTTGATTTACTCGATGGCTAATCAGGATCTTCCTGATGTCTCTTATTAGGTTGCCGATGTCAACCAGGTGCTTGCTGTTCGAGTTTTAACGTCAGATAAAAGAGCCAATCAGCTTTCTCCAGGTGGGCACCCCTTTCCTATAAGAATGGTCATGAACTTTGGTTTTGATGTTTCATATATGTATATATATATGTATGTATATTTATTTTCAAATGGTTGCCAATCTATCTTTTTACTGCCACTTGTTAAGGAACTTATAATTTGAGGTTTTTAGCCAATTATTTTGTGATTAAGGCTTGGTTTGTTGTTGTTGTATGGGTTTTTAGCCAATTATTTTCTGTTTTCTCATGGGGATATCACAGGTGGTTCATGCCATCCTATTTCTTTGTAATGTTTGGAAATTTATTTCACTTTGCAGTGGTTTTTCTCTATGTATGAAAAATTCCATTATTGAAATTTTTTGTAAGCATCACTTTGTACCAATATATAATTATGTTTTTAATGTAGGGAACTCGATAAGATATTGTAATTTGTATTTTTAAAGTTTTTAGTAGCAATTGAGTATATAGCCTGTAAGCTTAAATTGTCATCCTAGATTGTTTCACACTTGAATTATTCATGTCCAAAAAAGAAAAAAAGTGGAAATTAAATGTTTTCTTTCCTTTTTGTTTTTGTTGGAGCCAGTCTAATATGTTATTTCATTCCTTATCACAGATGAAGTTATTGCAGCAATTGATCCAAGAAAGGTAGAAATCTTTCAAAGGTATGGTCATCACATACACTGCATCACAGCTTTGCAGCAGTATAATTGTATGGAGTTATCCATGTCAAAGAGTGTTCAACCTCTCATCTTCCACCTGCTTGGGAACTCTCTCATTTTGATTCATTCACTTTTTTTTTGCTTTGTAAAGTGATGATAGATAGACCACAAAGCCCCCACTTAATAGTAAAGCAACTGGATCATATTTATTCTTGTAAAGAAGAATTCTATTGATAAAAAGTTATCCATGTCAAAGATTACATATCTACATGCTTTAGCCATTGCCATATACATGCAATGATGCTTGTTCGTATTGTTGAATATTTCTATATTATTATTATTATTATTATTATTATTATTATTTTTAATAGAATAAATAACTATAAAGAAGAAAAAATATAGGCTGTTGGGTAGCCCTTGGGCAAGTCTCAATTTCAATACTTGCTGCCAAAAGGAAAAAAAAAAAAATTGCTGTCAAAACTGTTCAATTTTTCAACATAAAAGGGCATTTCTGTTTTTCATGAAGAAACTTGTTGTTTGGATCTGGGGCTATGATATCCAGACTTCTTTAGAGAGCAGCTCAATTATGTGAATTGTGAAGATTCCATAAATTGGCTGTGGGATTTCTGTCAGAGCACCAAGATGGTGGTCCGAAATTTGTTGTATGCCTCCTTAAAATGATATATTAAGAGAAAGTCAGCAAATAGTACCACTTCAAACTACCCTTCTCATCATGAGCTTGTAGCATGATGAAAGAGGGGGCCTTGATTCTTTGCCTTTGTGATTGTATTCTTGTGAAAGGGAATGATTCACATCTTTCGTATGTGACATATATTGGATGTGTAACATATATTGGATGACAGTGCTCCTGGGCATGAGCATAAACTGCTTTCCCTAAGCCTTTCTCAATCTGCACACGCTTTGTAATTATATGACTCTTTTGTTCATGCTTTATGCACACGGAGTAGTCCTTTCTCAATAAATTACTTCTTTATCTATTAACAAAAAGGTTCCCGACGTTATTAAAAAAAAAAAAAAAAATGGTTGACGGGTATCTGATACTTCATGAATAACCCTAATTATTGAAAATAAAATTTTAATTTTGATAATGTATCTGATACTCCTAGGATATTCCTTGACACACCTTCAATTCTCAAAACATGACAAATTCAATTTAAAAGGTGTATATTTTTGTGGTCGTAGGATGGTTTTAAGACATCTTTTCCATGAACTATAGATTGCGATAATTGCATAATTAAATTATTAGGCCATACAGCTATAGGGTCTTTCCCAACTAAAGTATCCTTGCCATATATATGTGGCTGTTCAGGTAGTGTTGTATGATTATCCATTAAGAGAGAAGGATTCACATAACTACCTGTACAGTTTGCTTTTCAATAAGTATTTTTCTCATCTGTGAGATAATTTTAATGTGTTATACTGGTCTTTCATAACACAATTAGGCAGTATCTTTTATTTTTATTACACTATTTTGTTCATGGTTTTTTTCAACCTCTGTGTTCCCCTATGCTTTTGAAGCTTCTTTCTTATTTTATGTGCCTTTCAGAGCATGAATTTGTTTTCACATCTTTTAATTTCGCAGGTACCTCCAGTGGTTGATTGAAGACCAGGACTGCGATGATACTCAATTCCATACATTATATGCTTTATCACTTGCCAAATCAGCAATTGAAGCCTTTGAAGCTGAAAATACTTATCAAAACACTGACATTGGAAGGGTAGACGATACAGGAATGTCTGATAATAGAATGAACTTGATCTTTGAAAGTCCTGTTCGAGAAAGGCTGCAGATATTTTTACAGTCTTCAGACTTGTATGACCCAGAGGAGGTTCTTGACTTGATTGAAGGATCAGATTTATGGTTGGAAAAGGTCTGTTGGAACTCTTATAATTACTTTGTCCTTAGTTTTGACTTTTTGACTTAGCTGAATATGCTGATTGCTGATTTTGTACTATCGAGATCCTTTACAGCTTAATGATTTGCGTCATTTCTTTCAAACTGTTGTTAGGTCAAGCATGAATGGCATTGATATCTTTTTTATTTCCAAATGGTTTTGCTTATTGCTAAATGTTATTCCTGACTTTATGACAGGCAATTCTTTACAGAAAACTGGGTCAAGAGGCACTAGTGCTCCAAATTTTGGCCTTGTAAGTTTCAAATTCTACAAAATTTTTACCTTTTATTTTTCCATTATAATTTTTTTAGATTTGTTTTTCGAAGGCACTTCTCATATATTAAATTTTGCGTGTCAAACACTTGAGGGCACAATACCTGTGTCCTTCACTCTAGATTTCAATAAAAGAATTTATCACACTGTCTTTTCTGGAGCCAGTGGCAAGAGAGAAATGTTAGGGCACTAAGCATTTTGTGATTAAGCTGAAGCTATTAGTCTAAGATAATTTCTTTGTTGGGTATAATTCATGAAATTTTGAAAATATAAAGGAATTCAAGCCTAAACACCTACGATTTAGGAGCATGTGCCTACTTGTGAATTTCATGTTATCTCTAATGATGATTATCAAGGAGAAGTGAATTTCTGACATATCTGATTAATATACACTTGTCTCAGGAAACTGGAAGACAGTGAAGCTGCTGAACAGTATTGTGCAGAGATTGGCAGACCAGATGCCTATATGCAGTTGGTTTCCTTTCTTCTTCCTTCCATTTATTATTCACGTGTATAAGACTAGTGTGTAGCATTTTCTTACGACACTTTGTCTCCTTTCTTTGTTTATGATGACTTAGGTTACTTGATATGTATTTGGATCCACAAGATGGTAAGGAGCCAATGTTTAAGGCTGCTGTTCGCCTTCTACACAATCATGGAGAATCACTGGATCCTTTGCAGGTTTTGGAGGTATTGAATCCCTTTCAGTCACGAGCATGCACGACCTGTTTGTCCATTATTCTCTTCTTGCTTTAAGAATTTTTTTGCTTTCTACAGAAAGCTTACACTCTGGTTTGGATATTGAGAAAGATCAGGGAAAGTAATAATTAATAAAAACTTGTCACATATAGAGTAATTCAAATCCATTGTTTTGGTCCATTAATTGTTCCCTGAATGTGAGAATTCTATTAAAGGAGACACTGCTGGATACTTTAAAAATGATGATATTTAGTCCAGTGTTGTCAAAGGCAAGCCCTACTTGGGAGGAGAGGCAATCATACCGGGGCATCACCTTTATGCCATAAAGTGCCTTAACTGAGGTCACAGGCACTTGTCTACTACCTCAATAAGCTAATGGTTCTTATACTTATATGAACTCTCAATTTTGGACAACCTATTACTTCAACCATTGTTTTTATTTTTTTTATTTATTTATTTTATTATCTACAACAACCAAGCCTTAATCCCAAAATTTTGGGGTCGGCTATGGATCCGCAATAGACTAATCAAGGTTGGCCACAAGTATTCTTTTCCGCCGTTCTATTCTATCTGAAGTCATGCTCTCTATTACCTTCTTAATCAGCATGTCCTTTTTTACTACTTCTACTTATGTTTTTTAGGTCTTCCTCACCTTTTTTCGTTACTTTCATTTGAATTAATTGATTCTTCCTTACTGGTGCATTAATTGCTCTCGTTGGCATATGACTAAACCCTTTTTCCCCTAAATGTACCAAAAGAGTTCTAGAGTTGGACAAAAGCTATCTTGCCCATTGTACTTGTAGAGTATTTCAAGATTTTGTTTCATAACAAGAAGTTTCAAAACCCTTTTTCCTAGTCAACTAGAAGTTTTCTCCTATTGCATGTTACACGTTGCTTTCTTTAATAAGGCCACACCCTATATATTATAAGTCCCCCCCCCCCCCCTCTCTTTTTTCCCCAATCAATGGATTCCATGACTGTCTTTTTTTCTTTTCTCCATAAATTTCAGTTCATTCCATCAAACAAGGTAGATATTTCTTTTTTGATAAGTAGAAGTTTTATTGAGAAGAGGCATACTTCATGAAAACCATAAAGTAGCCTAAAGAATACAAAAAAAAAAAAAAAAAAAAGAAAAAAAAAAAGGCAGAATTATGTACAGAGGTATAAAGGTCGAGATGGAACCATTTTAGTGTGAATTGATGATGGTGACTATGCTTTTATCATTCAAACTCAGTGAATATTCATGCTTTCCATTATTAAGTTGGTATGGGTTTTGGGGTTAATGAACATTAGCTCGAATAGTACCTTCTTCTCTTATAAGACCATGATAGATGGTAAGGTCGTGGGTTCAAGATCCTGCATGCGTGTGTAACTTTTCAATGAATAAAAAAAAAAGATGGTATGGGTCCTAGATTCTCATTCAAAGCCCAACTCAGATTTGGATTGGGATCAGGATGGGCTTTTGTAATCAGATTTGGGGTTCCGGAGGGCCAGTCATTCCTGCTCAATGAGAGTTTAATTAATTTGAATAGTACCCATAGAGTACTCTTCAGTACTTGAGATATTCCCCAGATGGTTGTTTTTTAATTATTTTTAAAGAATGGATACATTTTTCTTAAAAAAATAGTTTATACTCATGCCCAGGAGCAAAAGAAAAAAAAAAAAATTCTTTACTCACAAAACATACATAAAAAACTGTACAATGCAAACTCCAAACTCATGAGAAACATAAACTATGAATTTGGAATCAGACCCTGCAATACCAAATCCAAAGTCCAATACAATGCCAAATCTAGGGATCCAAACAGACCTTGAAGTTTGTTTGCTTTAGACTTCTGGTCAGGAGTTTTAAGCTATTATATGTTCTTACCAAAAAGTTGTGTGTTCTGTATGGCAGAAATTATCTGCAGATATGCCCCTCCAACTAGCCTCTGAGACAATATTGAGAATGTTCAGAGCTCGCCTTCATCATCATCGTCAAGGGCAGGTAAATTTGTTTGAATTTGAAATTTCTCGTGATGAGACAGGATAATTATGAACTACAGTCACAAACATCTGTTTCCTTTATGAATATTCTGTCTTGTTCCTTTCCATATCACAGTTGCATTAGTTAATCTTTAAGCTTTATTGTGATTCCTCCATAAATGTAACAGCATAGTTCATCTTTTAGTTGATCTCTGAACTTTGCTAATGAGCCCTCGTTCAAATGACACTTTCTCCTCTCTCAAGTGTGGGTGAAGGGTTAGGTTTTGGTTCAAAACCAACTTGGTGCAACTTGCCAATTTTAAAAAAAAAAAAAAATCTTAAAACTTTGTGGTGATCTCTTCAGTCTTGTTGATCTCCAAATCATAGTTGCATTAGTTGATCATTGATGTGGCTTGTTGCTTCCTTAGGTAAGAGCATGCACTGATAAATGTTCTTCCCTTGCTTCATTGAATTACATTGCATTATGGGTGACATCAAGCCGGATCCATTTGGGTTCCTCAAACTACTGTCCTTACAGGAGATCCAATTAATATGGAAGTAAAATGATCTACTGTAAAGTAGTCGCATTAACATAACTGAAGTCAACATAGGCTATGATCTACCTTTACAATCATCTCTGTGTGTGCGTGCATGCGCACTTGTGCTTGTTTCTGTTGTTAAAACTTGAACTCATATAGAAAGCCAACTATATTTGGCTTTGAGGAGAAAAAATAAGAGCGGGGTGGGGGGGGGGGGGGGGGTTGGGGACGTGATGACAGTCCATTTGCTATACATAGGGGGTGTTTGTCAAACCAAAGAATTTGGTCAAACTGGTTCTAAACCAATGAAAACCAGCTGAAAGTAGTTGTGGTCCATATTCAGTTTGCTGAACTATATAATAATTGCATTTTCGCTTTTCATGGAAACATGTCCAAACTAAATCCCCAAAACACCGGGGCTTTGGAGTGCAAGGATTTTAGACCCATTAGCCTTGTCACTTGAATTTTTAAGATCATAGCTAAAGTGCTGGCAAATAGATTGAGAATGGTTCTAGAGAAGGTGGTGTCAACATCCCAGAATGCTTTTATTGGGGGTCATCAGATTCTCGATTCAGAGTTGATTGCCAATGAGAGTCTGGATAGTCGCATGAAATCTGGCATTCATCTTTGCTTGTATCTTTTCTGTTCGCTTCTCTATTTTAGTGAATGGCAGTTCAAGAGGTTTCTTCCACAGTTCTCGGGGTCTCGTCAAGGTGATCCGTGTTCCCCCCTATTGTTTCTCCTGGTTATGGAGGCCTTGAGTAGAATGTTGGCGAAGGCGGTGGAAAGAGGATTTATATAAGGTTTTTCAGTTGGCAACTCTATTGAGAACTCGGTATCTATCTCCCATTTGCTATTTGCGGACGATACTCTAATTTTTTGTGGGGCTGACCCAATTCTGCTTTGGCATCTGCGGGGAATTTTTATATGGTTTCAGGTCATTTCAGGGTTAAAGATTAACTTGAGCAAATCTGAATTGGTCCCGATAGGTCACGTGCCCAATGTTACAGAATTGGCAAGTATTTTGGGTTGTAGAGTTTCGGCTCTTCTGCTCACTTATTTGGGGTTGCCTCTTGGAGCCACCTTTAAAAGAAAGACAATTTGGAACTTGGTGGTGGAAAGGATGGAAAAACGTCTAGCAGGGTGGAAAAAACTCTATCTCTCAAAGGGGGGTCTCCCCACATTCATTAAGAGTACTCTTTCTAGCCTTCCCTCTTATTATCTATCCTTATTTCCCCTCCCAATGTAGCTCGACGTCTTGAGAAGTTACAAAGAGACTTTCTTTGAGGTGGTATGGGGGATGAACATAAATTTCACTTGGTGAATTGGCAACAGGTTTGTTTACCCATTCAATATGGAGGATTGGGCATCCTTAAGTTGTCAGTATTCAACAAGGCTCTTTTAGGGAAGTGGCTGTGGAGATATGCTGTTGAAAGCGATTCATTATGGCGCCAGGTTGTGGATAGTAAATATGGCAGCCAATGGGGGGGATGGTGTTCAAATCGGGTCAGAGAACCTTATGGGGTTAGTTTGTGGAAGTTTATAAGGGCTGGCTGGGACTCCTTTGTGAACCATACGTCCATACCTCTTTCTTAGTTGGTGATGGTAATCGGATCAAGTTTTGGCATGATTCTTGGTGTGGGGATCATCCATTACGGGTGCAATTCCCCGAGTTATTTTGCTTAGCTCGTGTCCCTGAGGCTACAGTTGCAGATCATATCTGTTATATAGGTTCCACCCGTCATTGGGATATTGCTTTCTATAGGTCAGTCCATGATTGGGAGTTGGAAGTAGTTGCTGCTTTCATGGAGCTTCTCTACTCTTGTCCTATTTGACGGGGCCATCCAAAGTCTTTATGCTGGAGGCCAGCTAGTAGAAAGATATTTTAGGTTCACTCTTATTATTCTACTTTGATTCAGCCAATCCGAACCTATTCCCATGGAGAAGTGTTTGGAAGTTCAAAGTGCCAACTAGAGTAGCTTTCTTTTCTTGGACTGCAACACTGGGCAGGATTCTTACCATTGACAATCTTCGGAAAAGACGGGTTCTCATTATAGATTGGTGCTGCATGTGCAAGTCGAATGGCGAATCTGTTAATCATTTGCTCCTGCACTGTCCTATTGCCTAGGAACTCTGGAATCTGACTTTTACTTTATTCGGGACCTTATGGGTGATGCCTAGGGGTGTGGATGATTTGTTTGCCTGCTGGTCTGGTAAAATGGGGAATTCTGAATCTGGAGCTATTTGGAAGGCTGTCCCTCATTGCCTCATGTGGTGTTTATTGCGTGAGAGAAACTCTCGAACTTTTTCTGGGGAGGAGCAATTGGTTCCAGCTCTAAAACACTCATTCTTGCAGACTCATACGAGTGGTTGAAGGCTTCAAACTCTATCTCTTCCTATTCCCTGGTGGAAGGCTTCAAACTCTATCTCTTCCTATTCCCTAGTGGAAATGCTTGATAACTGCTCTTTTTAAGTTTTCAGCTCTTTGTTTTCTGCTGTGTATGCTCCCAGTGTACTTGGTTTTCTTCTTTTATCAATGAAATATTTATTTATATAAAAAAAAAAAAGCAGCAAACTGGAACCAATTTCATGCTTTACAAAACCAAACCCAAAATATTAAAAAACTAGTAATATTGTTCATGGCTGCCCTGGTTTTATAGTTTGCCAAATGCCCCCAAATGTTTTACTGAATCAGAGGGGCTGGTTAGATTCATGTTCTTTTAAATCAACCTATTGTAGCCAATGAGCTCTAGCTCAAATGGCACTTCTTCTCCCCGTGAGAAAGGGTGGAGGGTAAGGTTGTGGGTCCAAAACGCACTAGGTGTGTAAATTTACCAATAAAAAAAAATCAGACCTATTGTAATGTATTTAATTTGATCTGTACCTAATTGAAATTTTCAGATTGTGCGTAATCTGTCCCGTGCTGTAGACGTTGATGCAAGGTTAGCAAGATTGGAGGAAAGATCAAGACATGTGCAGATCAATGATGAGAGCCTTTGTGATTCCTGTCATGCCCGCCTTGGAACTAAACTGTTTGCTATGTACCCAGATGACACCATTGTCTGTTACAAGGTTCGTGATATGGATCTTCCTTGTATTATTTCAATGAGGATGAATGTCTTGGAATAGTATGGGGCATTGCATTTCAGGATTTTTCGAATTATAAATTTTCTGCTGAACTTATTTATTTTCCAAAACATTGGGTTGCTGACGGGAGACAGGGAAAGGAATGCATTTCATCCCTTTAGATCCTTTTTTTAACTAGTTATAGGAATCAAATATTTTTACATGTTCGTTGTTCTTTAAATATTTGGAAAATTGAGTAAACCATGAAAAAAGAAAGAAAAAGAAAT
>BKZX01030060.1:195482-206450 GCA_014362285.1 Fagus crenata | reverse complement strand
GAAATAGTGTGGTGTGGTATTTCAGGCACCAGCAACAGTGATTTTATTTGATATTGTTCTATTTTTTGTCCCCCTTTTTGCTGTTATTTTCCATGGGCTTTTCTTTTTTTCTTTTATTAATGGCTGAAACGTGTTTCGTACTATAATCTCCCTTCATGATTTGATGGGGAACAGCTTAGGGCTTAGTGAGTTTTGCCTGGGCACAATCACTGACCAAAGCCGGCTTGCTACAGCTGTGGGAATATGAGTTTTGAAATGGCTATAATTAATGGTTTTGTTTTATTTGAGTTTCTGTTTTCTTTTTCTTTTTTATTTATTTGTTTCTATTTTTTGGAATGAGTATGGTTTGTTGGTTGACTTCTTTTCAATACTAGTCCTCCCAAATCCGGAATGAGGTGCACTCTCAATCTCATTCTTGAATAAAAAAAATTAATCTCATTCTTAAATTTGTTTCTATTTTTCTTGTTTTTTTAAAGTGACATAAAATTTTGTAACAATTTTTCTTTTAATGTGCAAAATTTAAGTTTCCGTTAAAAATTATTTTTCAGATTGTTGTGAAACCTCATTTTAACAAGATCCATGCGTGGAGAAGTAAAATATTATAGATGACTTTTTCATAATCTATAAATCAAATCAATCATTTATTTATTAGCTACATTATATGTTCAGGATTGCTATAACTGAAAAAATAGTTACCGATTAAAAAGTTTTTTAAAAGAAAATCCAAACAAAAGTTCAATACTACTCAACTTTAACTCCTCAACATATATTGAATAATGTGTCTAATATTCTTCTAAGGGTTTGGAAAAAAAAAAAAAAAAAAAAAAAAAATTAGTTAGGTAGCCAGACTACAGACAACACCTACATCGATCATTTTGGTGACCAATTTATTTCTTAGTTTCTTTGGACCAGGTTTTAACTTTTGGGGTGGGGGGCAAATATAATTTTTTGACCAACATTTTAAAATTAAAATTTTTTTTCTAACGCTTAATTTTCAATTGATAATAAGACTAACACTCTTAACATTATTGTTACCTAATCAATTTTAAATATGATTTTATTAATTTTAAGTTCGAATTTTTTTTTACTATAATAATTATAACAAGTTTTGCGAAAAATGATTTGTTACAATTTTTTTTTTCTCTAATAAAACAACTTAGGAATTTAAATGAGAGGCCTCAAGACAACTAGCAAAGACTCAAGTTTCTATTACAGCAAAAATTAGTTATTGATTATGTAGACTCTCTACAAAGTACTACCTAATTAAAAAAATATATATATATATTTTTAGTTGTCAAAATCAGTGATTGATGTAGGCTCTGCAAAGTACTACCTAATACCAAAAAAATCACTTTGGTTTCGTAATTGACTAGAAAGGAATCAATTATTTGAAACATCTTCTAGCAATCGGTCAAAATTAAAGTAAATTTATTCCTTTATTTTCTTTTAATCTCTTTTATTTTATTTTTTATGAGAATTTTTCTTTTAATCTCTTCTTATCATAATACGGCAATATTGCATAGAGAATTTCAAAATATATTTGATAAGACATGTCAGCGATTCTTGCCTCCCTTAAGAATACTCATATGCTTTGCTTATATTTATACAGAATGTAACAATTATAACAACGATTACATTGCAAAGAAAAAAATATATATTAAAGGCTTTTATAAAAAAAAAAAAGATATATATTAAAGGCAATCATATAACCACCGAGTGGAATCAAACATTTGAGATAAGTAGGATTTATTTATATTGATCCTTGAACCATATCTGATGTTGTATCAACACTGCAAAATACTATTTTTATTTTATTTTATAAACAACGTGTATATTAAGAATAAAACATATCAAGGCCTGCCTGACATTCCAAAATGGAGTCCATGGAGGACACTAACCCAATTTTTACGCCTAATCAAATTAAGACAAAGCTGTGTTCAAAAAAAAAAAAATCTAAAATAGTATATAAAAATGTTAAAATTTGTGTAAAAAAATTATATTTGACCCTCCAAAATTAAAAATTAGTCCAAATAAACTAATATTTTTGCTCACCTAATTCATTTTGAAATTCTCTTCAGACCTCAGGTCTAATCACTTCATAATGAGATTTATAGGCTCAGGTAATCCTCAGAAATTGTTTAGGATAATCATCACCTACCTATACTAGTATCCCTGTAGGCATTAAATGTGTTATATGACAAATGTATAACTTTTGTATATTTTTTATTGTTTTTGGTCTTAGTTCTCACTTAGCATCCAAAATCAAAAAGTTTATTAGAATATGTTTAGGATTTTAGTGTTGACTAATTCCATGACCATGGTTATTATCAAATATCATGAGATGGGTGTATTTTGTTCCTTATAAAATTTAAGTTCAAGTTGCCTTGAAGCTAAGTTGTTCTTCCCTCCATCTAAGAAAAGGTTAGCTTTGGAAATTGTGCAAGAAGAGGTGAGTGACTCCTTTGATGGGAATCTTTAGATGAGAAGGAAGTAACATTCCTTGCCAAGAAATTTAAGAAATTCGTCAAATTTAGGAAGAGTGAGAGTAAGAAGAAACCCTTTAGAGGAGCATATGACCTACTCAAGGGTGAATCCAGTAAGTGCACCCAACATAAGGACACCAAGGGTAGACTAGAGAAAAATACTTAGGCAATTCACTATCATGAGTACTTAGGGCTATGGATAGGTGATGATAGAATTTCCAAATTACTTAAAGTTCAAAGGTAAGACCATGAATGTTACTTTAAGAGATGATTCTGATGAGAATGAAAGTTTTATGGTCTTTACACTATCAATTGGAAGTGAGAGTGTACGTCATGGTTCTTTCGAGGAAGAATTGGATGAGGATGATGATTTATAGAGAGCTTACAACAAACTTCTGGATTAAGATCTCATGCAATAGATAGGAATCAATTGCTATGCAATTGGTTTTAAGGTTTGAGATTAAAAGTTGAAACATTCACTTTTAATCTCAATCCATGAATAAAAAAAAATTAAACCAACTTTATCACTTTTTGACATTTTACATTTTTATCCTTATACTTTTTGAACATTTTGAACTAAATAATTGCATATGTAATTGCCCTAGCAATTGCATGTGATCTCAATCCCAAACTTCTTAAGGAGTGCACAAAATACGAGAGACTCTTTAGATTATCACTTAAAAATTTAATTTGAAGCTTAAGAAAAAGACATTGATGGTGGAATTGGACAAAGCCAACAAATTAGGTAAAAGTAGTCCAAACAAAATATTATTTCTATTGGAGTTAGATAAAAGAAGAATGATAGAACCCACACAATTGTGCATCGTACAAGACAAGCCAACGAAACCCAAACAAATTATCTTAGAAAAACATAATGCCAATGGTGTTAGATAAAAATAGAATGATGAAGCACGAGATTCCCCATGGATGAGCAATTGCTCCCTTAAAGCTTGTTGAAATTTGGAGGAAACTAAGCAACAAAAACATGGAGTAATCCATAGTTGAATTCAACTAAAGAAGTCTAGAACCACAAAGAAAGTCGAGGCAAACCAAGATGAATTTGTTAATGAGTATGATTGAACTTGTCATGTAATTAGACTGATATACAATGTCTTGCATTCAATTCACTTTAGTACAGTAGTTCATTCCTTGAATTTAATGTAAAAAATTATTGAAGAATGTAATCAGAAGAAAGGACTCAATAAATTGTCTTAATATTCTAATTCTTGTCTCATTTCAAGCAATATCTGTTTACTGTTCAAAATAGATTAGGCCAATTATTGTTATGTGCATAACTATTTTTATGTGTTTGATAAAATGTGCACATCTTATCAAAAAAAAAAAAAAGAAGATAAAATGTGCACATCAAATGCCTCCTAAAATAATTGAACTTACTGCAAGATGAACAATGATTAGTATTTAAATTATGTAGCACAATCCAATCCTTAAGTCTTAAGTCTGAACTCGCTTCTCTCTGTGATGTATATATAGTCTGACTCCGACACCTAGACCGCGTGTACTATACACAAAGCTGGATAGCACACCAAAAAAAAAAAAAAAATCAAGCTAATGCATATGGAATGTCATGCTCTCAACTTTCAGGATTTTGCAAATCTTGGTAGAGAAGGACTTATCTGCACAAAGAAAAAGCAAAAGTGATTGCAGCTTGCTGGCACCACTGCTTCCAGTGACTTGTTGCACCACTGCTTCCAGTGACTTGTTGACTTGGTGGTATTTGATTTTGGATAAGGATATTCTCCATTTGAAATGAAATTAAGAGAGTCAGTTTTATAGTCTAGATTAAATGTTATAGATCTAACAGTATATAGACTAAAATTTTAAATAACGTAGCAGTTTTTACACTGTTAGATCCAGGAAATAAAATCTAAACCATGGAATTGACAAATTAAGAGATTTCCAAATAGAGAGTATTCTAATACTTTTTTTTTTTTTTTTTTAAATTAACAAAATAAAACTTCATCCCTATATTTTTAAAATTTGTATTTTAGTCATTATATACTTTTCAAAAAAAAATTCAAAAAAATCTACTTGATGAAAAATATTGATGTGATATACACATCATAGGTTTCACATCACCAAAGTGATATTGGTTTAATGAATTCAGAGCATTTTTTAATATTTTCCATCCATTAAATGATAATAAAGACATTTTTTAAATATTTAAAATTGATGACAAAATATGGAATTTAATAATAAAAAAATAGTAAATTACACTGACACCCCTTTATTTTGGGGAAATTAAACTCGTTATATCCTATTTTGGGGAAAAGACACTTCGATCCCAAATTAGCAAAATAATTAACACTCCGTCCCTTTTTTTTTTTTTTTTCCCTTTTAAATGAATATTTCCTACTTAAACTTAAAAATAATTGGAATATAATTTTTCTTTTTAACTTTGGTTAGTTAGGCATTGGTTAAAAAATAAATAAAAAGAAAAAGAAAAAAAAGGTGGAGTATTAATTATTTTACAAATTTAAGAGCAGAGTGTCATTTTCCCAAAATAGGATGTAGCGAATCTAGTTTCCGCAGAAGAACGAGATGTTAGTGTAACTCACAGGAGAAAAGTTTCTTATAAGTAAAAATATGATTAAGATTAACATCAAATTTGACTATAGAGTCAACCACAATATTTGCTTCTCTCCTAACCTAACAAAAACTGCAAGAAATTAAAGAAGAACTAAGTAACTTAAAATTCCAACAGTGAGTTAATCTTCCACAACTGGCTATTCACATGTTCGTTTAGAGCATCAAATCATATTTCTACATCCCCTTCAATTGCAATAGAGCGATGACCTTGAGATTTTGCATCTCCATGGCCTATACATGCTTAATTAATCTTTAGTGAAACAATATTCCTTCTCTAATTTCTTTCATATGTCCATTAAAAAAAAAAAAAAAAAAATTGATCACAAAAATTGTAGAAGTCTAATTTACCAGGTTTTTAATACGTTAGACTCCCAATAATAAAGTGGAAGAAACCTCGAGGAAACTGTTACGTGTCTGTGACATTATTTCTAGGGATGGCAATTTTGCACCACCCCGACCCGACCCGTCCCGACCCGCCTCGACCCGCCCGGATATTTCTCTACCCGTAGAGATGACGGGGCGGTTACGGGTTATATAAATTGCCCCGATACCCGGGGCGGGGCGGTCAAGGATTTTGTTTGACCCGCCTCGACCCGGCCCGAGTATATTTACAAAATTGCCCCTAGGATTTTATATATAAACCTATTTTTCTAAACCCCCCTTTCTCTCACTTCTCACTTTTTTTTTCTCAGCCCACCTCCTTCACAGAAGCTGCCGCCTCCCTCACAGAAGCTGCTGCGCTGCCTCCTTCACACAAGCTGCCGCCCCCTAGCCTCCCTCACACAAGCTGCCACCGCCACACCAGCTGCTACAGCCCCTCACTTCGACCACGCCTCACGCCGCAGGCCCGCAGCCCTTCATGCCAGCAAATAGAGTGAGAGATTTCTCTGCAATTTTTTGTACCATCAGGAACCTATATGTTTAATGCTCATTTATTTTTGTATCCAAGTGGAAGCTGATTTAGCTAACCAATTTTAATTTTTTATTCTAATATGGTTTTGGTATATCCTAATAAGATTGTGATTTTTGTTTTTAAATATTTCATAATATTGTTTCTTAGCAATATTTGTATTCCAGATTTTGATCTTGTTTCTTAGCAATATTTTTTTTATTACCTCATTGTTAGGCTTGGATTTGCCTTTTAACATGGATTTGGTTGTGTCATGTATGCCAAATCTTGAAGTTAGTGATGTTAGTACTTATCTCACTGTCTCTATTTTATTAATACAGAACTGGATACTTCTTTCTTCTTTCCTTTTTTCCATTTCTTTTTCAGTGTTAAGCTAGTCTGGAATGGTAATGTTTTACCCATCTGGAGGGACTAAAATTGTACCAAACGAGAAAAGCTGACCAGAAGATTGAATCCGAATGCTACTGATGTTCGTTCGAACAGAGCTCCTGTGTCCTACAATGAGAAACAGCAATGTAGCAAGAGCTAATGGTTAGAACCTTGGTCAACCCAGTGGGGGTTGGCCTTATGCTCTCCGATGCTTTTGTCAGTTTACTGAATAAAATGCGATTAAGAAAACTTCACCGTTCAACTATATTTTTCAGAGTATATGAGCACGTACCTTTTAATTCTGGATACTCCTTCTATTTATATTCCTTTCCTTCTTGAGATATTTCATGATATTTGTCAAAACCCCCTTCCCAATGATTTCTCCTTTTGTCAGAATCCAGAGATATTTAAGCTTCCTTATTTAGTTTACCCCTTCCCCACGTGGGTTCTGCCATCCTTTCTGAGTTATTGTTATCATTTTACCATTAATGCCAATTCAGGATCAGAGCATAAGACGTGTTCAATACCTCTTTAATTAGATATTTTATGCATTTACGAAGTTTAAAGTAGAAGTCAATTCAAGGTCTGCCAATTTGTGAGTTAAATCAAGTGGCCTACTTAATGATCCCTGCTCAGATATTTAAGACAATTAATACTGGGCTCCACAGTAATTATAGCTAATTCCGGGTTGGTCGGACAGAAATTCAATCAACTAATACCGAACAAAAATTCCATACCTGATTGATTGTACGACTCATCTGGTTATATCCGAACAAATTGGGTTGTTTTTGGTTACGTCCGAACAGATTGGGTTAGTTTGGTTACGTCCGAACAGATTGGGTTACTCGGTTGGATCCGAACTACGGATGGACACGTTCTCGTTGTTTCCTTACCCCCTGGTCCTAATGCAATTGCCTCCGAGTTATTTTCCCTCCAATTACCCCCCTGCTCTGGTCCTTTCAGTCTTTTCGGAAGGGTCAGAGCTAGACTCACATCCCAAAAACTCCCGCCCCAGAAAAGAAAATAAAATAAAAATAAAAACAAAAATAAATATATACTTAAATCAACAAACCGTCATTTCTTTCTCTTCTTTCTCTCTTTTTTAAAAACGGAGGTTTCGATTCCCAAAGGAGGGAAGCGAAGGGTCTTCGACAGGCTTTATTATACTTTTGGGGGGAAAAACGGTCAAGTTCACCAAGGAGGGATTTATAGCTTCACAAATTCAAGATTCCGTTTCTACTCCATTTCCTCTCTTCTTTTGAACTTTCGCCCTTCTGCGCTCTCAGAAGCCCTCCTAAACCAGAGTGCCAAGAAACCCAACACCCCGTAAGTTTTTCCCCTCTCCTCCTTTAAATTTCGTTTATTTCTTGTGTTTTCTTCAATTTCATACCTTATATTTCATAGGAATGGCTTCCGCGCATAGATTAGCCCACCTAGTTAACTCCGAGGAGAGTATGAGGAGATTTAGGGCAAAATACCTAGTGCCGGATAATGTTAGGCTTAGGTATGTTAGCGTTAAGAACCTTCCCGTTTTGAACGACGACGAGATCCTCGTCTCAGTCATGAGCGTAGTGGAGGGAGGGGTTAGGTTTCTTCTTCACCCCCTTCTCATCGAGTTTCTCCAAACAATTAACGGCTGCCCCGACCAAATGTCCGTTAACGTATTTCGACTAGTAATGGGCGTAGTCGCCCTAAATCGGTTGCTAGGAACCAACCTAGGGGTTAGGGATATCCTACACCTCTACTCCTATGTCTGTCCGAAATCGGATTCGGACACATCCTGTTCCCTTAAAGCCAAGAAGGTGAACACCAAACTCGTTACCGCAATGCCGAGTTCCAACAAAGGCTTCGACAACGACTGGCTCGTTGTTTCAGGGAACTGGTATTCGAGCTCATCGCGTTGCCGAAACTGGTTCGGCCGTCCAGGTTAGACTTAAAATTTAGTTTAATTTATGGTCTGTGGGTCATGTCCGAACAACCATAGGTTCCTTTTAACCGAATAACATGATAGTCGGCGAGGTTTTTGTTTAAGTAGATATAAGCATTGTTTTTATGTCTGATGTTGTCGGTTTTTGTTTTGTAGTTGCTTCCCGACTGAACGTACCGGCTACTTCGGCAAATCTTGAGGACATAAACAAGGTGCTGAGATCCAACATCTGTGTAGACCAGTTCGGGAACCCAAGGGCTGCTTCCTTATTGCTCGGCTATTCCCCTCTGGTTGGGAATTTCTTGGAGGGCCCTACGATTCCACGGTCCTAAGAGATGCCCGTAGAACCCACAGTTCTATACGTGGCCCAGCCCGCCTTTGCCGCCCAGACCGACGATCTACCTGAGTTCGTTCCCGTTAGCGAAGTATCCGAGATGGCTCCTCCAGTGGACGTATTTGAAATCCTGGGAAAAAGAAAGAAGGCGGCTTCGAGCTCCAAGGGAAAAGAGAAAAAGAAGGAGAGAGAGAAGGAGAAGGCCGAGGCCCCTCCTAGGCGTTCGAGGAGGATCATATACGACGCCACTCCTACTGCTCAACCGAAAGTCTGAGCAGAGTTGAGCTCGGCAACAGCTCCTGAACAGACGGCACTCCCTCAAATTGTGGAGGAGCCGGAATCCGAACAAGCCGAGGAACTAGTCCGTCGGCCAAAGAGGTTGAGAGCAGCAACGGAGCAAACAGATCTTCCGGGCTCCTCGGCGGCCCCTGAGGTCTGGGCCCCGAAGATGGCTGTGGCAGGGGATCTCATAACCACTGCTCACACCGTCTTCGAGACCACAGACGTGGAGTTCTCAGCTCGGGTAGCCCAGGCTATTACTAGGGCTGCATGTCTCCCTGGGGACTCCCAAGTATGGGACAATATGTCCTCGGGCAGAATATTTAGGCATATTTCCCGAAGCCTGGTGATGGTAAGTTTTTAGACGTGTGTTTTTACTTTCCCGTTGTCTTTTAAATTCAGTATTGACTTATTATTTATATCTTGTCTGAAGGCTGCTCAGGGTGTACACGCTGCGGAGTCCAGAATAGCTGGACTTCACCTGGCGACGAACGAGAAGGAGGAAAGGATAGCCGGCCTTCTCAGGACCATAAAGGACAAAGAAGCCAAGCACGAGAAGGCCCTGTCCAGCATGATGAGAGATGCCGCGGAGAACTTTGGGAAGGTGGAGAAGCAGCTTCACGACTCCATCAACAAAATGAAGGACGCCGAGGAAAAGGCGAGGAGCGAGTCCGACCAAAGGGTGAAAGTAGAGGCTGAACTTGAAGACTTGAAGCTTCAACTAACACTTCTGGAGTCCCGGATCAGTGAAGCCCGAGAAGGAGGACTACGTGAAGGAAAGGCTGAGGGCGAACAAAAAGTTTTAGATGAAGTGGCCGAGCAGCTAGAGCTGGTATACAACAAGAGCTTCCGAGACGGGTGGAAAGCTGCTCTAAAAAAGGCTGAAGTTCCGGCCAGCTCGGCCCTGTTTTTAAGGGAGAACACGCCTCTGCCTTACCCTGACGCTGATCTGAAGGCTTCAGATGACGAGGGTGCGGAAGAAAAGGGAGATCAGAGGGAAGAAGACGAGGTCCAGATAATTGATGGGGCTGAATCTGTTCCTGTTCCTCTACCGGCTGCTGGGTCCTCGACCCCTTTTATAATGGTCCAAGCTGATTCTGCTCCCGTCCGAGCTGAAGACACTCCTGTCCCAGTTGATTCAGTTCCAGTCACCTTGGCGCCAGTTGACTCAATCCTCGCAGCAGCCGAAGATCCTCCGGCTCCTTCTAGCTAAATTTGTTTATCTTTTGAACTTATTTTCAGGTTTAATTTGTAATTATTTTTTTCTTTCACTAAAGGCCTAGTGCCTTTTATACTTTTAATCCAAACAGTCATGTTTTATTAATCTTAACTATTAGTCTTTTGTTTTTACTAGTTGTGTTTTTATATATCTCCATTTATTCCTTGGCAATGCTCCAGACTAATTACCTTAGATTTTGTAAAATAATCCGTATGAGTGTTAAATTATATCCAACTTATCAACTTTCAATTCGAATAATGATCCTTGTTGGAGAGAGGTGACGAGTTTATTACGGACCTGGAAACTACACAATCCGAACAAAAATAGTATGTTCGGACGGTTAATATTGAGAGTTTTGGTCGGGAGACGGATGATGCGCAATCTGCATCCTATATATGCATAGTATTATGGTTCTGTTTGAATGTACTTGGATCCTCTATTATAAGAATGGGTCAGATTGGATCTATTGTTGACTATTCTGTCCTAGGGTGGTTTATTTTAGTTATAAATCAATACTAAATGGAAATAAACGATCAAAGGTAATAAGTTTTGCTTGGCTCACAGACTAAGCCAATTACAGAAAGTATAGTAATTTCGTACTAACCTTTTAAGCATTCTTCCTCCCATCTCAACAAGCCAACAGTCCAGATGAATTCTCCTATTCGGCCATTTCATTCTAGTGTACTTTACTCGGTTCCACCGATTCCCCTTCAGTTAGCCCCAAGCTTGGTTATCCTTCTACTTCCAAGGATTTCCCTTTACTCGGATTCCCAGAAATAGTATATTTTCAGGTTTTTAGAAGATTTTCTTTACTCACCCCCCTTGAGGTAGTAGTGTTGT
>BKZX01030060.1:169685-186891 GCA_014362285.1 Fagus crenata | reverse complement strand
AAACTCTTAATGCCAAATAGGACTTATATGTGGAAATTCATTTTGAAAAGGTTTTATTCCACGAAATTCATTTTTAAAGTGCATTTGCAATTTACGGGTCCAACGCCTCATGGATTTACATGGTGTTTAGTGCTATTGAAAGACTTACCTAAAACCACCAATACCGTTTGGTATTTTCATGCCCAAATCAAAGTAATGAAATATCATGTTTACAACGTAGTAAAAATGGCAAGAAATTTAGAGCATAATGGGAAGCAATAAATTAATGGAATTTACAAGGAGGAAATTTTGTGGGTCCAATGCCTATGGGATTATGTGGTGGTTAACACCTCTTTGAGGTCTTACATAGCCCACCACGACCAATCGGGATTATCACGCCCAAATCACAAAGGGAAAAGGGGAGAAAATGATAATATTCACAATATTCGCAATATAATACTTACAACGTAGTAAATATAAATAAAGCGGTAAATGACAATAAACATGGGGGGTTTTTAATGGGTCCAATGCCTATGGAATTACATGGTGGATAAAGCCTCTTTGAGGTCTTACATAATCCATCACGACCAATCGGGATTATCACGCCCAAATCACAAGGGAAAAATGGGGAGGATAATAATATTCACAATATAATATATGCAACGTAGTAAATTTAAATAAAGCAATAAATGACAATATTTAAACATGGGGATGTATTTTTCGGGTCAAATACCTCGTAGGCTAACAAGGTTGTTACGGCCTCGTTAGAGGTCTTACGCAACTGAGCCAAAGCTACTCAATATTTGCCGTACTAAAACACAAGGGACCGGTGTATTTTTCGGGTCAAGACCTCGTGGGCTAACATGGTTGTCACGGCCTCGTTAGAGGTCTTACGCGAGCCGCCAAAGCCACTCAATATTGCCGTACTAAAACACACCGGGGGAAGGGGGGAACCACAACAATATATACAAGTACGTAGTGAATGTAAATAAAGCGATAAATGACTAGGAAATATAAAGAAAGCGATAATAGACGAGGAAATGTAAAGAAAGCGATAAATAGACAAGGAAATGTAAAGAAAGCGATAAATGGACAAGGAAATGTAAAGAAAGCGATAAATAACGAGGAAATGTAAAGAAAGCGATAAATGACGAGGAAATGTAAAGAAAGAATGTAAGAGAGAGAGAGAGAGAGGGAGGAAGATGAGGAGAGGTTAGAGAGAGAAACACCTAATAGATGCTTCTCACTCTAAAAACCCCCCAAAATCCCAAAAGAGAGAGAGAACTTAGAGAGAGAAAGAGCTTAGAGAGAGAGATTACCTAGAGAGGAGTCTCTCTCTCTAAAACTACCCAAAATCCCCTCCTAAAACCCCCTAAAACCCCTATTTCTGCCTATTCTAACGCTCAAGGAGCCTAGAGCCCGAGCCAAAATTGTGTGCAAATGAGGGGGGGTGAGGCTCTATTTATAGGGGGGCGTGCACGCCGGGCGCGCCTTGATCCCGCGCGGCGCGTGATGATGGCGCGCCTCGCGTGCACGCCTCCCGAGACAGCTGTCTGCACTTCCTCGGTCCTCGCGCGCGTATCCTCTTTTCGACCCGATTTTCGAGGGCAGTTTTAGAGGTACTCCGGAACTCAAAATGGGTCATGCAGCATATCGCCGGAAAGCTCTCGACGTCCTCTTTCCAACGGTATAAAGTTTGCACGAATCGGAGTTCGGACGAGAGAGTTATGGCTCCCGGAATTCAGGGCATTGGAGCGGTTTTCGTACACTTTTCCGGTGAAGATTCCGGCCAAACGGGAGATGCTATCGGCGAACCGAGAGTTCCACGATGTAGCTGGAGTCGTTATCTTTCCAACGCACCCGGGCTCGCGGATCAACTTGTTGTGAGCAGGAAAGACTCTGCGCGCGAAGGCGGCTGTCCGGAGGGAAAAATGCGTTTTTCCTCCAGCGCATTTTTTCTCAAATCTTGTCCCAGTTCGTGCGCGTTTTTGACCTAGCTCCCGATGTCGGATTTCGACGTTCTTGGTACCGTCGGAAAGCTTGCGCTATCTATTTTTGCATGGTTCCGGATTTACGGAAATCCGAGCTTGGACTCGTGAGATATGGCCCCGCGAGCAGAGGCCACCGGAGTGTTTTTGGTCCGTTTGAGGGCAGTTTTCCGGTCAGGATTCCGGTCAGACCCGATAACATCTTTGCGATCCGAGAGTTCCACGTCATGCATGAGTGTGTCTTCTTTCCAACGTGCCCGGGCTCGCGGATCAACTTGTTGCGAGTCAGGAAGACTCTGCGCGCAAGCGTGGCAACGTCGGTGGGAAAATTCCGGAAATTTCAGCACAGCCTTATTTCGTCGGTCCGTTTTCACGCACGTGGTAGACGTAGCTCCCGATGTCGGATTTCGACGATCTCGGTTTCGTCGGAAAGCTTGCGCTACCTACTTTTTAACGGTACAAGCCTTGCATAGAGGTGAGCTTGGGTTCGCAAGATATGGTCTTGTGAACAGAGGCCGTCGGAATGTTCCTTATGCCAAGGGGTCATCTTCTGACTGAGATTCCGGCTTGGCCGGAGGAGCTCTTGACGATCCGAAAGTTGCGTGCGGTAGCTGAAGTGAACCTCTTGCCTAAGGGTCTCGGCTCGCGGACCAAGTTGCAGCGGGTCGGAGAGAGTCTTTGTGCAAACATTGCCTCCCAAATAGGCTGTTTTGTCAACAATACTTAGCAAAATTTGGCTAAGTGTTGGACCATTTTTTCGCAGTTTCGACCATAACTTCCTCGTTTCTCGTCCGTTTTCGGCCCGTGAAGTGTCGAATTGAAGCTCTCGTCAAGCTTTTCAGAATGGTCCAGGAGTGGTCAGTCCGATTCAGCTTCTGGTCTGGTCAACGGTCCAGTCAAACCTTGGTCAAACTTGGTCAACCTTGGTCAAACTTGACCGAATTTGGGCAAAGTCCTCCAGACTCTGGGAAATGTAGCCCGGAATACATTCTGAGAGTTTTCGGGCAAGGCGGACCCTGGTCGGGCTGAGAACGGCTCGGTCAAACCTCGGTCAACCTTGGTCAAACTTGGTCAACCCTGGTCAAACTTGGTAAAACCCTGGGAAATACGTCTCGGACCTTCTTCTTGGTAGTATTTGATGTGTCGGGGCCTCGTCGGATCATGCTGGCTCGGTCCGGGCTGTCCCGTTTTGTGTACCGACACCCGAGAGAATCCCGTGGGTAAAAATGGGGTTATGACACCTGGTCCTAATGCAATTGCCTCCGAGTTATTTTCCCTCCACCATCTATTGCTTAGTAACGCAGCCATAAATGTCTACTATTCTATAAAAGATCATAGAAGAGAGCATGAGTAATCCCATAAACTGACACCTCTTCCAAAACTGGATGGCTATGTTATTGTTTTGACCCTACAGAATTGTCACAGAGACACAATAGTATATTACTTTTGTAGTATAATAGGTACTTGATATCCCCCATTTTCTATAGAAAAGTCCAATTGTATGTCTTAAAGTTAAATTTCCATGCCTAGGGTCCATCTTATCAGCACACATTATGCTATCTATTTAAACTCCCTTGCTTCTTTTGGTAACCGTAGCATCTATTGTGCAGAAAAGATGGAAATCCATTTAATACTACATGTCGGGTCGGGTCAGGTTAGTGCATGATAACCCGATTCTCGGGGCGGGGCGGGGTGGGGCGGTTCGGGAGCGGGGTGGCATAAGTTGCCCCGACCACCGGGGCGGGGCGGGGTCGAATATTACTAGTACATGTGCGGGGCGGGTTCGGGTCACCCATGATCCGGTCCCGATCCGCCCCGTTGCCATCCCTAATTATTTCCCATTTTCATTGGAGACTTTTCCACACGTCACTATAAAAACTAAGGTTGTCAATTTTGTATCGTGACCGGTATTTATCTTACCAGTACGTAGACGAACCAAATCACTTGTTGAAATGTACTGCTTCAAATACCAAGGTGTACTGGAGTGTACCGGCCATTTCTGGATATATACCGGACCGGAATTTAAATGACCTTCTATTTTTCAGTTTTTGTTGCAAAGATACTTTCTTCTTCTTGCCTCGCACAATCACTCTCATCTTCTTTTTGACTCCTCTCTCTCTCTCTCTCTCTTTGCCTATCCACTTGGTACTTTCTACATTATAAAAAGATTATAAAAATAACCTTTCAATCAGCCCAACATTTTTTTTTTGTATAAATAACCCCATTAACCTTGCACTTACATTAAAATACAAAAACAAGACTTTTCACTCTTATCAAAAAAAAAAAAAAAAAAACAAGACTTTTCACTACACTTTTTTTTTTTCCTAGAGCCCCCCACCCACGTGGGTTGTTAGTGTTTTTTATTTTTTTAAGTTTTTAAACCAATGGTTTTAATGGTTTTTTCTTCTTAGCTAGTTTAGATTCTGTTTCCTAAAAAGTTTAGATTCATTACTTCTTAGTTTTCATTCGTTTGGATTTTAGGATTTTCGTCCAAAAAACATTAACCCATCATTAAGTACCACCAACACCTAACACATATGTGTGAAGTGATCCAATTAAATTATACCAAGTGTAATTTTTATATGTGAAATATATTTTTTTAATGCAATTTACACGTGGCATGATTTAATTGGATCACTTGATACATGTGTCAGATTTAGGTGGTTTTACAGTCAGGGACTAACGTTTTTTGGACAGGAAAGCCAAAATACAAACGGATCCAAACTAAGAAAGACCAAACTTTCAAATATTAAGAAACAATATCAAAATTGGCCAAACTTAAAGGGTTTACAGTGCATTCCTAACTTATTTTATTTTATTTTTTTATTTTTTATTTTTTTTTAAACATAGCCCTAGATTGATGTGTCCATTTTTATAGCATTAATAAACGATATACCAATATTGACTGGTCCTGAAATATCTCATTTATATGACTAAACCGAAAAGGTCTCCGGTCAAATATTGGCAACCTAATATTATAAACTCTGAGCACCCATCCAGCCATACCTTTATAGGATTCTTTTGAACTTTTCCCATCCGTGTTGAACACTTGAACTCACATGCCAAGAGAAATTCCTTGCAACTTCATATGAAACACAGTATTGGACTAATGTGAAACCTCTGGGTGAAAATATTTATAAAAAAATTTGATCATTCAATAATCAAAAAATATATTCAAATATAAAACTAAACTAATACATACAAAATAAAACTCTCATTTATTTATTACTATTAACAAAATAAAAAACACAAAATAATTGTTTTTTTTAATAAATTTCAACTCAATCGTCACTGAATTATCAAAATGAAATTCGACATTCTTTTAAATCTTTAAAATCATTTATGACTGATTTTGTATACAATTTTACGACAATTTCCCTTTTAACTTTCAAAATCAAAAAGTTTATTAGAATATGTTAGGATTTTAGTGTTAGCCAATTCCATGACCATGGCAAATATCATGATTTTGGTGTATTTCGTTTCTTGTAAAATTCAAGTTCAAGCTGCCTTGAAGTTAAGTTGTCCTTCCCTCCATCTAAGAAAATGTCACTAGCTTTGAAAATTGTGCAATAAGAGGTGAATGACTCCTTTGATGAGGAATCTTTATATGAGAAGGAAGCAACATTCCTTGCCAAAAAATTTAAGAAATTCTTGACATTTAGGAAGAGTGAGACAAGGAAGAAACCCTTTAGAGGAGCATATGACATATTCAAGGGTGAATCTAGTTAGTGCACCCAGAATAAGGAGGACACCAAGGATAGAATAGAGAAGAAAACTCACGCAATTCAATGTCATGAGTGCTTAGGCTATGGACACATGAGAATAAGACTATGAATGTCACTTTAAGCGATGAATTTGATGAGAATAGAAGTTTTATGGCCTTTACAGTATCAATTGGAAGTGAGAGTATACATGGTGGTTCTTTTGAGGAAGAATTGGATGAGGATGATGATTTATAGAGAGCTTACAACAAACTTCTTTAGGAGTGCACAAAATATGGGAGACTGACACAGGTGTGTCCAACAAACCCAATCTGGTCTAAAGGCCCAACTTTGGTGTTCCTAAGCCCAACAAATAAGGTCTCATTTTCCAGAAGCTTCAGTCAACCCATTTCAAGTTAAAAAGCCCAATTATGATGATTTTGAAGATTCAGATAATCAAGCCAATATTTTGAACAAATTTGCCAAGAAGTCAATCAACATTTATTGGTCTTTCTTGGAAATATTTCAACCTTTAATTTTTAATTTTTCAAGTCATTTACTTTTGTTTCAAGTTTTATGTCTGTCTTTATTATGTTGTCTAGTTCGTAAGTATCAATTTAATTTCCTTTAATATAATTTCGTTTTCCTATGCTTAGAGGGTTGTTCTAAGCATCTATATAAGCTATTTGACTGGAATAAATAAAATAGATATTGAGTTTTCAGAAAATAAGCTTCGTGATTTCTTAGAATAAGGATTTCTTCTATTTCAACTCTTATCCCTTGGGTGGACTTCCTTTGGGTGGCGAGTTTGGTTTCTGTATCTCATTGGTGGATTCCATTGAGTGGTGAGTCTATCTATCTTTTATTTTAAGTGTTTCATATTCTCATATCCATATCCCAAATACATATATCCAGCCATCCCCCTATTAACCGGGTTATTAATTTGGGTTTTCATACTAATTTCATTTCAGTTGGGATATCCATAATAATTCCGGTATCAGAGACTCTCTAGATTATCACTTAAGAACTTAATTTAATGATTAATTATGAAAAGGCATTGATGGTGGAATTGGACAAAGCCAACAAGTTGTCTGACACAAATAAGACTAAGAATGCCTCGCTTGTGGATAAAGTGGAAAGGTAAAAGAAGCCCAACAAAATATTATTGCTATTGGCAGGGACATAGTCAAGAATTCAATATAGGGTAGACACTTTTTGATCTCAAATTTTAATAAACATAATACTACGAGAACCAATATACATTGTTTATATAAACAAAAAGTAACAAACAATAGACTCATTATAGCCTTTTAAAATTGATTTCGACGTGTGTTTATATTTTGAAATTGTTGCATGATAACTTTATCATCAATGCTATGAGAAATTTCTTTCTCTATGTATACAATCAAGCAGTCATTCATTCATAGATCATTCATTCGACTACGCAATAGATTCTTCACAATTTTCATAGCGGAAAATGCTCTTTCCATAGTGGCAATCGCAACTGGTAAGGTTAATGTCAAACTCACCAATAATTAAACTAATGTATATATTACATTTTGTTTAGTCTCAACCTATGAGCAAGATCACAAATCCCTTCCAGTTTTGAAAACTCAATACTAGAGCGTCCATAAAAAAATATAATTATCAAACTTATCAGAAAGTATTATGAGCTATGATAAAGAAAAATCTTTTGGATAAAATTGGGCAAGACGAATCAATTTTTTCTTGTCCAAAGTAGCAAAAGAATCAGATGGACTCAAGCATGACACACAAAGAAGCAATTCAGTGTTCGACTTTGTAAAACGATTATTTAGCTTTTGGAGTTGCTTATCTATAATAGCATAAAATAGCTCGACACAATAGTGATGTAAGTTTGACATTTCCTGAGTTTTTTTTTTTTTTTTTTTTAAATTGAGGGTGGGCACGTGCCAAACCTAGTTTGACTCCACCATTGGCTATTAGAGTTAGGTAAAAGAAGAATGATGTGCATTGCACAAGACAAGCCAACGAAGGTGAAGCCTAAACAAATTATCTTAGAAAAACTTATTGCCAATGGCGTTAGATAAAATAAATAAATAAAAAAAATAATAAAAATGATGAAGCCCGGGGTTGCCATGGATGAGTAATTGCACCCTTAATGCTTGTTGAAATTAGGAGGAAATTAAGTAGCAAGAACATGAAGTCTGGAACCATAAGAAAGAGGAGGTGAACCAAGATGAATTTGTTGTTAAGTATGATTGAACTTGTCATATAATAAGACTGACTACACTATCTTGCATACAATTTACTTTATTACAAACGTGCATTTTAATTTATTGTCTGCAATTTTTGGAGAATGCGATCAGAAAGGACTCAATAAATTGTCGTAATTTTATTAATTCTCGTCTCATTTCAAAGCAATATTTTTTTCACAATCCAAAGGAAAAAGACCATGTATGTGTTTTGAGACCCTTTTTTTTTCAAAATAGATTAGGCCAATCATTGTTATGTGCATAACTTTTTTTTTTGATTGTTTATGTGCATAACTATTGTTATGTGTTTGATAAAATGTGCACATCAAAGGCCTCCTAAAATAATTGAACTCACTGCAAGATGACAATGATTAGTATTTAAATTATGTAGCATAATCCAATCCTTAAGTCTTAAGTCTGAACTCGCTTCTCTCTGTGATACATAGTCCGTCTCCGACACATAGACCGCGTGCACAGTGATACACAAAGCTGGACAGCACACAAAACGTAATAAAAAAAAAAAAAATCAAGAAGGGTGATATGGTCATTTGGTCCCACACATTCGCGGACATTCTTTAGAAAGAGAAACACAAAAATCCAGTGACTCATTAAGCAAAGCAACAAAAAGATTGATTTCATTTACTGAGGGACCAAAATCATGGCACCAAAGCTCATCCTAACGGTCATCTTATTAATCTCAGTAACTGTCACAACCGCCGACTACCTTCGACCTCAGCCTCATGAAACTTTACATATCCAGTGGAGCCCCAAACCCGCCTCTTATCTTCAGCAGGTAACATTATCATCTCTCTCTCTCTCTCTCTCTATCCAATTTTACCATTTTTTTTATTTTTTGTGATCTGGGTCGGATCTTATACACAGACATGTATGTATTTATATGTATGTGTTTGATTAGAAAGTGTAAATATAAATTTTAATACTTTTTGGGAATGGACTAAAATAATAGTAGTGGGAAGATTCTTGATTCAATTTCTTTTTTGGACCTTTTAAGATTGAAAGTTTTAATTAAATATATGATTGTATGAAACTTAATGAAAGCTTTTCTTATAGTATTGAATAATTTAAATACTTAAACTTTTATTGAAAATAAGTTGAATTTGAATTGGCATTTTTATTTTCTCTGTAATATATTATTCTCTGTTTTATGGGATAGTTTTTGCTTCCTTGAAAATTCCAACTTCATGAATATATATGAATTTGAGGAATCTAGCCTTCTTGTTTTTGGTGGTTCACTTCTCTATGTTTCATAGCTTAGTGGAATTGAGTATTTACTTGAAGATATTGACCACTGATACAAATGAGGAGTAAGTTAGTAGGATTTTTTTGGTATAGAACATAATTGGCATGAAGAATTTGTATGACAGTAAATGGGGTGGGATGTGTGCTTACTGCTTGCTTTGTTCGAATGTGAAAACCATCCAGTAAAATGCAATTTTCATGATAATTTTATGGTATAGGTTCTTGGATTTTTAAGAAGCACAAAGCCTTATTGGACTAACTTATTGAATGGTTTTGTATGGTAGCCTTGTGAATTGGATTAAAAATTATGAGTTCCCGAATGTTGTGAATGCCAATAAGTGATTACATGTTATGAATTTATTTTGATTTGATCCGATTTGGTTATCTTTTGCATTGTCAAATAGGTTTTGTGATTTCTTTTTACATGAATACTTTTGCTTTGGATAATTGGTTTTCATGACATTTGGTTTTTATTACATATTTGCACTTTTGTAGCTCTTGTTAATTATTGAGCTATTGAGGTTTAGTTATGGTTGGAATTTAGTTTAAAGTACTTTTCTGTGCAAATGCCTATTGTAGGTGCGCATCTCTTTGGTGGGAGACGAGTACATGCGAGTGACATGGGTCACTGATGATCAGTCTTCTCCTTCAATTGTTGAGTATGGGACATCACCTGGTAGATACAGTTCTGTAGCTCAAGGAGAAAGTACCTCTTATAGTTATCTATTCTACTTCTCCTTCAATTTCATTAATTTTTGAAGAACTTTGCCACAATCCACCTCTTTGGAAAATTTGGAAGTGGGTCATAATAAGAAGTAAAGTCAAATAAATGAATAGATAAGGGGTAAACCTCAAGGAGAAAAGCTTAAATTTTGTTTCTTTAATGGTATGATCTTTCTTAGCAAAAAAAAAAAACAAAAGAAGCCTTAGTTCAGTTTCTCTAAGGGCAACTGAGTTCTTAGATTGAGTGAAAAGATTGGAGATGGCTGGAATTTGGATCTCCATTTCAGCTAAGATTGTATATCTAGTGGAACCAATCCTTAACCAGTTTGATTATCTCATTAATTTCAATGACAATGTTGAGGATCTTACCAAGCAAGTGGAAAGGCTGGAGGCTATAAATTTGAAGGGAAAGCAATTAATTGAGATTGCAAGAAGGAATGCAGAAGACATCAAACTGGATGTAGAGAGGTGGCTATCAAATGTAGATGAGATCATTCAGTGTCCCAAGATCAAGGTACACTTTCGATACATACCTCTTCTGAAATTTTTGGATATTCCCAGTTGAATGCCTATGAAATGTTTCAAAGGAAAGAATTGTCATGTTTATTCATTTATTTTTAAATCTTTCTTATTCATTCATTCATTCCCTGCTTTATGTTTCAATTGCAATACATGGTAGATGTTCACAAAGACTTGCTTTTGGCTATTGTTAGTAAACAACTGAGCTGTATGCAAAACAGTTGGAAGTTATTAAATTACAACACATCCTCTTCTAGTCAAGGCTCATCAATGTAGTTTTATTTCTAAAAAAGATTTTGGCATAAATTTTAGAGAGTTCCATTTGCTGCTTTTGTCTTCTTAAGGTACGAAACTCAGTGAAATTAAAATCGGAGATACAATCTGATGCATTGAATTGATTTTTTAAATGGATCGGACTCTCTAAAACATTTCCATAGTGATTACCAATGGGGAAGTTCAGGTTTCAAAGTTAAAAACAGAACAGGCTGTGGAGCATGAGACATCTTGGATATCATGACTGATACTGAAGCAGTTGAAGAACATTGGAAAAGTCAATTTACAGATCAAACCTTTCAATTGACCCCAAAATATGTGTATCAACAGTGCTATATTTTCCCTGTGATGCAACTGTGGTTGATGAATGATTATTCTAGAACAATTTTCAGTTAGATTATATTAAGAATATGCTTGAGGTATGACTTATTCACGAGTTGGTGAACAGCTTTTGTGTGATTTGGGTTTTTGATTTTTAGTTTATTGTTATTATGTTATTAAATCTCTAATGCAGTTGTCATAATTCTCAACTAATAAAGTCATTGGATTTTGTGCAGGCCCATTCTCCTATTGTTGTAAATATAGAACCCTATGATCCTGTTTTCATCTTATGCTTCCCAATTCATAGTCTGTCATTGGGGTTTACTGGTTTAGGCTTGCTTGCAGTTGCATTTTGTTAGCATGTCTTCATCAATTTAAAGGTTTAGGAAATTGGGTTATGAAACTCGTGGGATGCCTAAGCATGTGTTAGAGTTGATGGTTTGTTCAGTATAATTGCTTGTTAATGGTACATGGTTCTCTCCTACTTCTTTCCCCTCTCCAATTTATAAAGGTAAGATATTTAGTAAGAAAACTATAGCTTTGTAAGGAAACATTAAGACTTGTTGAAAAATTGGTTTGATTAGGCAAGCTTATACTTTAATGAAATGGAAGGAATGCATGATCTAAAGCATGATATTCTATTGTTGTGATTACCCTAACTATGTCAACAAAATCGGTGCTAGGTTGTGGTTTTGGGACTCCCTACATGATGGGCCTGGTCAGATACTAATATATGCTTTGGAGATTCTCAATACTCTTTTACTAAAAAAAAAAGGGCTTATGAAAGTAAAATCAGTCCTATAATGACTCTGTTTCCTAGAGCATAGTTCAAAATAACACCTAACATAAAAAAGTTCAAATTTTTGTACACAGAATATTCTGTTCATAAGCTGATTCCTTGACGTATTTGCATCTCTTCAAACTTCTCATTTGCTCTAAACCATTTCCTTCTCTTATATGGAAGTTAAAAATGTTTAAAAATAGTGTTACAAAAAATTTATTCACAGTACTGCAAGTTCATGATTGTATTTGTTCTATCTCATGATTTAAGATGTGTGTCTTATAAGTTTCTATTCCCTCTATCTTAGACACCTGTCTCATTTCTCTTTCTTTGGTATACATTTAATACTATTTGCCTATTAGTGTGGTATTGCTTGTGATAACCTTACAATCCTAGATTAGTTACATGTTCTCCTCAGGCATTATTTGAATGTTTTGTTTCTATAATTTCAAAAAAATTTGTTGTGTGTGTTCATTTTTCCCCACTTGAGGTGCATATGCACTAATTTATGACCATCCAACTTGCTCTTGTACTAACTTGTCTTGTGCATGTCCTTGGTGTGAGAACCTTTCCTATTCAGTGCATTTGGTACTTATATACCATGCATGTAAATATCAGAAATAGGTTGAGAAATTGTTCCATAAGATGGTTTTTGGTGTGGAGAAGCAAAGATTATGGATTAAACTATTAAGAGGCAGTTCACTTCAAGTTATTGGTGTTGCCGGCTTAAGGGATGAATAATATAGGTTGAGGTATTTTCAAAAGATATCTTGGCCCAAATTCTAGTGATTAGGAGTTGTAAAATGAAATTTGATTAAACTGGATCTGTGTTAATAATCTTATATTGGATAGCTGGACAATGCTGAGTTGAGTTTGATTGTTTATGTACACGGTTTCTGTACACCACTGTAATATATACACACTAACACTACTGCCAATTATATGTTCTCATTGATTCTGTGCCCTTGCAATTTCAGTTAGAAATTCTGACTAGTAGTTGACAGATATTGTATGTGTTGTAGCATATTATGTCAAGTGGCCTATGAAATTCTAATAATAATCTCATCTGCTTTCTGTATCTACCGATATCTTGTTTTTTGAAATTCCAAGGGTGTCAACTTGAACTTCATTGAAATATGTTGGTGTCAATTATACTGCTTATATAAGCTTGTCTACAATCTGTGCTTTTTGAATGAATAAAATGTCAGTTGTAAATGTTAGTAGTAGTATTTTTTTCCCCCTTCCATTATTTCTCTCTTGTTTGAATTTAGGTTGTCAATGATGTTATTTCATCAAGAAACATTACTGAGTAGTTGCAAAAAGATGCCCTTGGGCTCATGGAACTTTCATTGCCTATGTACAAATTGTTAATTGGTGGTTTGAAACATTCATAATGGAAATTGTCCCATTGGTTAACCCATTTGTGAAAATAATGATATCAACATCGATGATATCATTGAAAACGAAAACATACAAGCCACAATTTTCTCTTTCAATTGAGGGTCTATATCAAATATATTAGGCTGTTGATTTCAAATATATATATTAGTTTGTTAAATGTGTATATATATGTTAATGTGCATATATATGTTAATGTGTATATATATGGGTTTGAATCAACATCTTTACATTATGCCCCAAATAGCTTAATGTATTACAAATTTTCCAACTTGTTAGTTTTGGATACCCAATTATGGGTTCCTGATGCAGGACAGCCTTGGTATCCTTAATATTAAGGAGCTGCCTTGCGTGGTGAGCATCTGGGTGGGGAGGGGTAGGAGAAAATAAATGTGAGGTTGGGTTTGATTGGATGAGGAGAAAAGATCTTACTTGTGTAGATTTAATTGGAGAAATTATTTAAAAGTTTTAGTAATAAATCAGAAAGTGCCTGGTATTATACAGATTCAGGTTAGGAAAAATAGAAGATGAGACTGATGGGAAATTTAATGAGAAAGAAAGTAACAGATTGTAAACCACTGAGTAAAGAGAATTAATAGACAGAAGTATGGGAAAGAAGCAAATGCTAATAACTGTAGCAAAAAAACTCAAACTTGGGTTAATTTTCAATATTACCATGACAATATACTTCTATGATAGAACTTGCTTCATAGGGAACCACTGCATTGTAATCTTCCTGCTTAAAATACTTGATGGTGAAGTAAATCCTGTAAGCTACTTCTAAGCTAGTCACTTTTAAGTTGCTTCCCTCTAAAGTACTTTGAGTTAAGTAATTCTAGGACGATGAACATCTAATACTTGACTAGTGAGGACTTCCCGTGTACTAGGGTTGCACCCCTTTTGCGCTTTTCTTTTAATGGATTTTTTTTACATATAAAAAATTTCTTGACTAGTGAGGAAAGTATTGATAATCATAAGCATCCTACATTTCAAATTTGATATTTTTACTGACAAATCTCCAATATAAGCTGCTTGATAGCATCCACATTGACTGTCTAAGTTTTGTCCCTTTGTGTTGCTGGCCAACCATAGGGTATCAATAGCTCTGCTATCCTTATATTCCCCATGTATTTTTTGCTGGCTTTGGTTTCCAGAGTATACATTTTTTGTTCAGCCATCCTAGGGGTCCATCTTTTCCTCATACATGTTGAATACTTAAGCTAGTGCATTAATGTAGCTTCCTATCATGCGTTGTCTAGTATAGTTTTGTTGTGCTGTGAGTAAAAAATAGATGATATAGTTATAAGTTATAACAGAATCGAATACCCTCCTAGAAAAGCCAATGTTTTTGAAGTTCCTAGGTGTAGCCAATCCCTTGTAGCTGGAATGAGAATAAGATGAGTTATGATAAAATGTCAACTCCACTAATATAAAAGTTAAATCTAGTATTACTTGTTATGTTAGAGTGGCTTACCAGGTTTGATAATTTGATTTTGAAATTTATTTATCTGAAATTTGTTCCAATTTTTTTTTTTTTTTAAAGATATTGAAGAGTTCATTGCCACAAATTAGGCCAACATGGGATGTTGTAATTATTAAGGTTGGTGTTCATGTCCACCCAAGTAATGGGCTATGACTTTCTCTTCAAAAAGCAAATGCTATAAAATTTGAAGTAATTAAATGTTATATACACAAATGTTTTTATGATTAGATATTTATTTATTTTCCATTTTGGGAAAATATAAATTTCCTGCCTTTTAATATTATATTTCTGTAGCATCCAAATCAGATATCTTCCAAGGTCATGAGACCTTGGTGGCATCACTGTGTTCAAAGATATGTTGCCCTGCTGAAGCTAATCCTGCCTGGAGATGGTAATGCATCTTGTCTTCTAGCTTTTTTTCTTTTTCCCTTGTCAATTTTCTTTTCTGTGAACAAGATGTGGAATGGAGGGTATTTGATAATTACTTTGGAAGTAAACATAATTTTTACAAATGCCATTGTTATTTGAGACTTGGATTTGTTAATTCTTATTATTGGTCATGTAATGGCCAAGTCTTGAAAACACCTTCATTTGTTTTTTAATGGTATACATTTCACGCTTTTGAAGACAAACTATTGTTTTCTCATTTAATCTTTTATATGCAAAAGATTCTAGATTTTCATTTCAATTTGTTGAATTATAGCCCAATTGTTATTTCATTTTCAATAACAAATCTAGTAAGACAAAATTTTTGATGATACTTGATGTGATTTGTTGTGAATGGTGCATAATATAAATAGTGTTAATGATGGGTACATGTGAAAGTAATGTTACTCCAAAGCTAACTTATCACCTAAGCAAAATGTGAAAAATTTGGTGTCTAGCATTGTTCAATAATTGAAAACACATCATCTGTCAAAAAATTAAACACACATCAAATAATTTATTTTGTTTGTTGGCTTGATTTGTTGGAAGAGTGAAAGTACAAAGGAACAATGAAAGTAGCAAAAATCATGTTCGTAAGTTCCTAGTTTGCTTACAGCACGCCATTCGGATGAGAATTATAAAGCATACTTTGTTTTGATCTTTGACATTCCTCTTTCCAATAACAATATAGCTTACTCCTTGGGTTGATCATCATCGTCATCATATAATTCCGATAAATTATAATCCGCATCATCCGATTTCGAGTCATCATTGTTCGCGACATGATCATCCTCATCCTTCACCCTCCTCATCCTCCTCTTGCTCCTCCTCCGATCCATCCACAACTTACACCGAAATGGCACCTTCCTCCTACCCATCAGATCCGCATCATCCCATTCCAAGTCATCATTGTCCGCGTCACCCTCATCCTTGTTGGGTGGCCATAGGGTAACAACTGAAGAATTTGTTGAGAATCCTGTAGACTCGTCTTCCTCATCTACCTGGGGTACCTGCACAACCATTAATTGAAGAATGATAACAATCTACTATTCTGGCAAAGCAATAAGAAAAACATTAATATATAATAAAATCTGTCCCAAGTACGTTTTATTCTATGGATTATCTGTATGAACATATATAAGAATAAGAGGATCTTTATTAGCACAAGACAGGATAGTGTTATTAATCAAATATTATTATTAGTAGTAGTCTACTAGTAATTGAGTGAAAATAAAAATAAAAACTGCAGGATAATGGGTACATACCTCTCCGTTTATATGTACACTTTTGTCTGGAGTATGGGTAAATTTCGTGGTCATGTTGGGACACCTTTGCACTTTTAAGCAGTACAATTTTGGCAGTATAGCATGATAGTTCCTTGGGCAGAAGTTGACAAGGCTTGGTAGTCCTTTGAGTGATATCTTGCATATCTGAGGGAGTCGTACATCTTTCTGAACTACAATGTCTCCTTTATCTTCATTTGCGAATACTTCCGCTAATTGAGAGGCTCCTTTTACTTTGAGAATAGTTAATTTTAAAAGACTATCGGCCATGGTTATGGGGAAGAGATATTTCAATTTATTGCACCCTTTGACATTGACAATTTTCAGCTCAGGAAAGTATAATGGCTGAAGATGATTCTCTGATAAAATCTGGTCTTCTTCATCTTTAGCAATTAGATATTCCACTTCATCACACGTTCTTATTTCAAGCCATTTCAAACTTTGCAGGCTTCGAGCAAGAATGGGTGTGAAGAGATGTTTCAGTTCATTACAACCGAACACTTCTAATTCTTCAAGATTGTTAAGATTTAGATATTGGGTTGGACCCTTCCATATACACCTCAGTTCAAGTAGATCATGCAAAAAGATTTTCTTTAATCTTGGGTGCAATAGATTTTGTTGCTCTCCTTCTCTAGTAAGAAGTCCTTCAAGCTTAAACACCTCTAGCAATCCTCCACAATTTTTAACTTTCAATTCTTCCAAAGTTAACAAACCTTGCATCAAAACTACTGAAAGTGCATTGCAATCGTCCCCATACAACGTCTGTAATTTTTGAAGCTACACATATACCAATTTTATTCAATCCACTAGATTTAAATATAGCTTAAAATGAATCAA
>BKZX01030060.1:93934-143265 GCA_014362285.1 Fagus crenata | reverse complement strand
CCCCCTTGAGGTAGTAGTGTTGTTCGGACAAAAATGTTTCCTTTCCCCATTCATCTCTTTACGAACAATAATCCTGCTTGGACATGAACACAAATGAATATAATCATAATCCGAACATATATTGATTTTTGCTTTACATTAATTAAAAGAAATACTTCCTTAGGTTACAAGTGTTCCACGGTCTGGGGACAGGTTTCCCATTTAAGTCCTCCAACCTATAGGCTCCGTGGCTTGCCTGGGATAACATTTTGTAAGGCCCTTCCCAATTTGGTCCGAGCTTTCCCTCATTCGGCCTCCTCGTGTTGGCCATAACCTTTCTTAGGACTAAGTCGCCAATCTGAAATGTCCTGGGCTTGACATTCTTGTTGTGCTCCCTTTTCATCCGTTGTTGATATGCAGCCAAGTGGACCATAACTAAATCTCTTCTTTCCTCCACAAGATCCAAATCTTTGCGCAGGTTGTCCTCATTAGTCTGAACGGCAAATTCGATTGTTCGGATGGTTGGCATTCCAATCTCCAGTGGAATAACTGCTTCCACACCAAAGGCCAACGCGAAAGGTGTTTCATTGGTGGACTTCCTTACTGTGGTTCGGTATGTCCATAATATGCTCGGGAGCTCCTCCACCCATTTTCCCTTTGCTGCTTCCAACTTTCTCTTAATCCCACTCAATATGACTTTGTTGGAGACCTCAGCTTGCCCATTTGATTGAGGATATCCTGGAGAGGAAAAGAAGTTTCTGATGCCGAGTTCCGAACAGAATCCCTTGAAGAGCTTACTTTCAAACTGTGTACCATTGTCTGAAATGATAGCCCAAGGTATGCCGAAACGTGTGATGACGTTTTTCCAAAGAAAACGTTTCGCATCCACATCCCGGATACTGGAAAGTGGTTCGGCCTCAACCCACTTAGTAAAATAATCTGTTGCAGCAATCAAGAATTTCTTGTTTCCCGGAGCCCGAGGAAGAGGCCCCACTATATCCAATCCCCATTGAGTAAACGGCCAAGGACTGGACAGGGGATTTAATTCCCTAGCTGGTTGGTGGATCATAGGAGCGAATCTCTGACATTTATCACACTCCTGGACATATTTCAAGGCGTCTGCCTGCATGTACGGCCACCAATACCCTTGAGACAAGGCTCTGTGCGCCAAAAACCTTCCTCCAGTATGACTCCCACAGATTCCCTCATGTATTTCAAAGAGGAAATCCTTCACCTTATCTGGATGCACGCATAGCAGGTACGGTCCAGTGAAGGATCGCTTGTATAATAGTCCTTCTTTGGAGACCCAAAATCTCGGGGCCTTCTGTTTGATCATCTTGGCTTCCTTCTTGTCCTCGGGTAATTTATTGTCTTTGAGATAGTTGAGTATAGGGTCCATCCAGCTTGGTCGGATAATGATGGAGCATACTTTCACCTCTTGATCCTGAAAGCTTGGTTGTTCCAGTGTCTCTATACACACTGTCCTCTGTATATCTGACTCCAACGCTATTGCCAATTTAGCCAAAATATCTGCATGGGAGTTATGCTCTCTTCTGATCTGTGCAACATGAGTTGAACCGAACTCAGCCAATAACGTCCGAGCAACAGTTAAATAAGCCGACATCCTATCATCTCTTGCTTGATACTTTCCTGAAATCTGGTTGGCCACAAGCTGGGAGTCACAAAATATCTGCAGGTGATTAGCGCCGAGCTTTTTTGCTGTTCTGAGGCCGATCAACATCGCCTCGTACTCGGCTTCATTATTTGATGCTAAGAACCTCAGCCGAACAGCTTGCTCTAGGACTAGACCCTCTGGTGATATCAACACGATTCCTGTCCCCGAACCTTTAGAATTTGAAGCTCCGTCAACAAATAGCTCCCATTTTTCTGCATCCGGATCATGTTGAGACTGGGCTGGGGTGGACAATGATGGATTGCTCGGGTCATATTGAAATTCAGCCAGGAATTCCGCCAGAACTTGCCCTTTGACTGCTGCCCGAGGTTTATATTCTACCCCAAGCGATCCCAGATATACTCCCCATCTGGTGATCCTTCCCGTGAAATCCGACCTTTGCAGGAGCATTTTTAGCGGAAGATCACTCAGTACCATAACCGTGCTAGATTGGAAATAGTGAGGCAACTTTTTTGCTGCATGAAGTAGTGCCAGAGCTACCTTTTCAAGAGGTAGATACCTCAGTTCGGCTTCGTCCATAGCTTTACTGACGAAGAAAATTGGCCTCTGTTCTTGCGTCAATTCCCGAACCAGTACGGCACTCACAGCATGGTCAGACATTGCCAGATACAAAAATAGTGGCTCTCCCGGATTAGGAATCGAAAGACATGGAGGAGTTGATAAATAGGCCTTGATCGCCTGAAAGGCTACCGAACACTCTTCATCCCATTCGAATTTGCTCCTTTTGCCCAAAAGCCGAAAGAAAGGCTTGCATTTATCAGCGGATCTTGAAATAAAACGCCCCAGGGCAGCAACCATTCCAGTCAAACGTTGTACCTATTTGACATTTCTGGGTTCCGCCAGATTTATGAGGGCTGCAATCTGATCCGGATTAGCCTCAATCCCTCTTCTGCTCACTACATGGCCCAAAAACTTGCCGGAACCAACACCGAATGTACATTTGGACGCGTTGAGGCGCAGATTATCCCTCCTCAAGATATCAAAAACCTGCAGCAAATCAGTAATATGATTTTCTTCTCGGAGGCTTTTGACGAGCATATCGTCAATATAGACCTCCACAGCTTTCCTATCATTGGCCCGAACATTTTGGTGACCATTCGCTGATAGGTTGCTCCTGCGTTCTTGAGACCGAACGGCATTACCCGATAGCAGTATGTTCCCTGGGGTGTGATGAAAGCTGTCTTTTCCTGGTCGGCAGGGTTCATTGGAATCTGATGATAGCCCTGGAAAGCATCCAGGAAGCTTAACCGAGCATGCCTTGATGCCGAGTCAACTAGTTGATCTATCCGAGGAAGGGGAAAAGGATCCTTAGGACATGCTTTGTTCAAGTCAGTAAAATCAATACATACTCTCCACTTTCCATTCTTCTTTCTTACTACCACAGTATTTGAAAGCCAAGCTGGATACTGTACTTCCTGGATTGCCCCAGATACCAAAAGGCGTTCTACTTCCTCTAAGACTATCGTGGCTCTTTCCGGAGCCAATTTACGCCGCTTTTGAACCACCGGCCTTTGTTCAGGCTTGATATTCAACGTATGACATGCCAAGTTTGGAGACACTCCCGGAGCATCATATACCGACCAGGCGAAAATATCCTGATTGTCTATCAGGACTTGCAACAAACGCTCTTTGTCCACTGGAGACAGCTTCGAACCTATCAAAAGGAATTTTTCAGGAGTAGAGGGGTCGAAGAATACCTTATCTGGTTGTTCGGTCATTATAGCTTCTCCGTCCTCTAGCTCCTGGGACTGTGATTGTCATGAACCTCCTGCAGGCTGTGTATCTTCTGCAACCTTCTTCTTGGTGGCAGTCAAAACACATTGTTTCGCGGCAACCTGATCTCCATTCAACTCCATGATTCCATCGTCAGTAGGAAACCTCAGCTTCTGATGGAGAGTAGACGGGATTGCCTTCATCCGATGCAACCAGTCACGCCCCATTATGGCATTATAGGGAGATGAAGCTTGAACCACTATAAATTCCGTTTGGAGATTAATCGGACCTGCTAAAACAGGCAACACGGTTTTTCCCAACGGTATAACAGGTTCTCCCGAGAAGCCGAATATGGGGGTTGTGAAGCTAGTTAACTCGGCCTCAACCAAGCCGAGCTTCTCATAGAGGTCCTGATACATCACCTCCGTGAAACTTCCCTGATCAATCAGTACTCTTTGGACATCATAGTTCCCTATCCTTAGAGTGACTACCAACGGGTCATTGTGAGGCAGTTGAACATCCCTTAAATCATTATCTGAGAAGGAAATCACCTGCTCCATATTTCCTCTGCTAACCGAATATATCGGGGCCGGATGAACAGCATCTCGTATGGAGAAGGATCTTCTGAGGTGAGCAGCTTTTTGCATCTTGGATCTGCAGGATGGTGAGGAAACTGCCGAACACGAAGGATTATGAATGACATGAATGATCCCAGCCGACGGCGTGTTCGAAGATTGAGGTTGTCGAGCATCCGGACCCGGCTCTTTCTTGCTAGATAATTCTCTGTTGATATACTGGTCCAGATGTCCTGCTGATGCCAGCTTCTCCAGGTGGACTTTCAGCAGATGACAGTTTTCAGTCATATGGCCTTTCTCCCTGTGATAAGAGCAGTATAGATTCCCATCTTTCAATGCCGGGTTTCCGCCCATCTTTGGAGGCCAAACAAAGAAAGGCTCCCTCTTAATCTTCTTCATGACTTTGTAGATGGGTTTCTTGAAGACAGTTTCAAAGGCCCGAAAGGTAGGAGCCACAAAATTCTTCGGGGTGGAAAGGTTTTTAGACGTGATACCAGTCCGAGCAGCAGGTTTTGCTATGGTCGCCTTGGGTTGGGCTATAGTCTGACCCGTAGGGGCTTTGCGACCATCCTCCTCTATCCGGACGAACTGATCTATCTTGTACATCAATTTTCCCAAGTTCCCAGGGGGATGTTTGACAAGAGACTGGCGTAAGCCTGAATCAGCAGGCAACCCCATCTTAAAAGTGGTGATCGCCACTTCTTCTCCACATGACTCAATATCATTGTAGGTCTCCCAGAATCTGGTGGAATAGTCTTTCAACGTCTCGTTGTCCTCTAGCTTCATTGTAAGGAGGGCGCCCATTTCCTTCCTCTTCTGACTGTTTGTGATGAATCGTGCCACGAATGCCTCAGCCAACTGATCCCAAGAGTAACTTGTCCACACCCCAAGCTGATTGAACCATCTCATTGCGACCTCTCCCAAGCTGGACGGGAAGAGCCGACACATGAGGGGATCATTGTTCCGAGACAGAGCCATACTCTAATGGTAATGGCCAATATGGGTCACAGGGTCTGTCCGACCATTATATATCTCGAAATGAGGAACCGGGTATCTTTCGGGCATCTTGGCCTTCTCTATTTCTTTGGAGAAAGGAGAAGATGATATCAAATCAAAAGCCTTCCAGACAGCATTCTGCCTCCCCAGACGAACAACTTTTCTTAACTGATGCTTCCTTTCCGGCATGCTCTTCTCTCCATAAAGGGGAGGGCGAGAGCGTGAAGGCTTTCCTGGATTTGACGGTTTATCGGAAACCGCCGGTGGTGTAGGTGATCTTGATTCCGACTGGGAGCTAAAGGTCTCAAAGAGATCATAACGTTATGACTTTCGAGACAGAGTGGGGCGCTCTGGGTTTCTTTGTTGCGAGGCATGTGTCCTTTTTGTCGGCTTTTCTTTTGCTGTGATGTGGCCTTTATCCTTTCGTCCTCTCGCTTCTTGTTTCAATGTTTGAATCTCTTGGCGTAGCTCGGCGATAATTTCCTGGCTATTCTGAGTCTGTGATGACTTAGTTGAATAGGCAAGGCTGCGCCGAGCACCACCTATGTTGGGTTGTTCTGGAATGAGCCTTTTTGATGTGGCTCCTTCGTCTGGCCTTACGGCGGACACTTGGTTGGGGTTGGTATGTTGTGAAGGGGCCAAGTTTTGTAGTGGAGCCGGTTGTTGTGGTGGGGTTGGTTGTTGTGGTGGGGCTGGTTGTTGTGGTGGGGCTGGTATTACCGAGGCTCTTCCTGTCGCGACTCCACCAGCAGTCCTCTGTGGTTCCCTGGAGTCACGAGAAGGCCTATAAGATGTTCCAGAAGAGACTCTTAATGAACTTGCGTCCTCCACCACCACCGAGGGTGGGCGTCGTGACGCCGATGGTGCTCCAGACATTTCTGGCGAACCTCTCAAGTTTTCAAACTTCAATGTTGAAGAAAGCCTTTTCCCACAGATGGCGCCAATTGGAGGAACTTAAATTAAGAGGGAAGAAAAAGCTGACTAGACAATTGAATCCGAATACTGTTAGAGATTTGCCCGAACAGGTTCCCTGTGTCCTGCAGTATGAAATGATAATATAACAAGAATAAGCCGTTAGAACCTTGGTCAACCCAGTGGGGGTTGGCCTTTTGTTCTCCGATGCTTTTGTCAGTTTCAGGTAAAAGATGATCAAACACAAACAAAGTTATCTTAATTTCCAGTCTGAGAGAACATACCTTCAAAATTATGCCTCCCCTTTTATTTATACCTGCCTCAATTTAGGAGATATTTTATGACATTTACCAATTCACCTTCCCAATAACCTTAATTTCGTCAGAAATCAGAGATATTTTGGCTCTCTGATTTAGTACATCTCTGCCATGAACGTGGGCCCTGTCAGTTCATTAATTGAGGATCATTACCCCTTCACTACAGCTAATTCTGGGTTTTTAGTTTAAACGTGCTCCACACTCTTCATTTAGATATTTTGGGCATTTATGGAGATTAAAGTAGAAGTCAGTTCAGGGTTTACCACTTGAGTTTTTAACTCAAGTGGCTTATTCAAAGATCTATGTCCTGATATTTTAAGCATTTAATACCGGGTTTTAATACAATTTTAGTTTGTTTTAGGTTGCCTGGACAGGAGTTTAGTAAGTCATTCCCGAACAGAAATATACATCCGACTAGACACTTGACATTGTTCGGATATGTCTGAACACATGATACAGCCCGGTCACGCCCGAACTATGAAATGGTATGATTTGGTTAATTCCTTAATCTCCAGTTCTGGTTCAACTAGTTCCGAATTATTTCCCCTCCAGAATTCATACGAGGTTTTGCAGCCAACAACAACATCCACAACAAAACAAAGAAAAAAAATGCCACCCAAAACAAAAGCCCAAAATATGCAGGCGAAGTTAATGCATATGGAATGTCTTGCTCTCAACTTTTAGGATTTTGCAAATTAATGTTTGTAGAGAAACACTTTATTTAAGCAAAATGATTGCAGCCTGCCGGCCCAACTACTTCCAGTGGGTTGTTGACTTGGTGGTATTTGTTTGGTTATCTCCAAATTAAGAGAACTCTTTTTTAATATACCGTCAAAGTCACTGATTCAAAAGTTGGAAAAAAAAAAATTAAAAAATTAAAACTTCATCCTTGCACATATGCTTAATTAATCTTTAGTGAAACAATATTCCTTTTATAATTTCTTTCATTTCCCCTGTCCATTAAAAAAAAAAAAAAAAAGGATCACTTAAAATGAAGAAGTCTAATTTACAATAACAATAATAAAAGGATAAATTACACTAACACCCCCTAGTTTATAGTGAAATTACACTTGACACATCCGATTTTTAAGAAAAACACACTACCTCAAGATGATCAAAATAATTGACACTTTGCTCCAAAATAATTCACACTCTACTCCAAAATAATTCATACTCCACCCAATTTTTGGAGCAGAGTGAATTATTTTGAGAATTTTAGAGTGAAGTGTCATTTATTGAAAATAAAATGTAATAAATCTAGTTTCTCCAAACATGGGGTGCCAGTGTAATTAGTATTGTAGATTTTTAGTGGAGAGTGGATACGTTAGGCTCCCAATAATAAAGTTTGTGACATTATTTCCAACCCTCATTCACAGACTTTTCCACACGGTCCCATTAAGCCATTTATTAATAGGATTCTTTTGAACTTTTGCCACCCGTGTTGAACTTACATGCCAAGCAAAATTCCTTGCAACTTCATATGAAACGGTTTTGACTACAATGTGAAACCTTAGTACTATTAACTATCATTCATTTAGTACTATTAACATAATAAAAAACACTTCATAAAAAATAAAAATAAAAACACAAAAAAACACAAAAATAGTTGTTTTATTTAATAAATTTTAACTCAATCATATATGGATTATCAAAATAGATTTCGATATTCTTTTAAATCTTTAAAATTATTTTTGATTGATTTTGTATAAAATTTATGACAATTTCCCTTTTAAGATACAAAATAAAAAAGTTCATTAGAATATATTAGGATTTTAGTGTTGGCGAATTCCATAACTGTGGTTGTCATCAAATATCATGATGTGGGTGTATTTCATTCCTTGTAAAATTCAAGTTCAAGCTGCCTTGAAGCCAAGTTGTCCTTCCCTCCATCTAAGAAGCACAAAGCCTTATTGGACTAACTTATTGATTGGTATTTGTATGGTAGCCTTGTGAATTGGATTGAGAATTATGAGTTCCCGAATGTTGTGAATGTCGATAAGTGATTACTGTCATGTTGTTATGAATTTATTTTGATTTGATCCGATTTGGTTATCTTTTGCATTGGCAAATAGGTTTTGTGAATTCTTTTTACATGAATACTTTTGCTTTGGATAATTGGTTTTCGTGACATTTGGTTTTTATTATATATTTTCACTTTTGTAGCTCTTGTTAATTATTGAGCTATTGAGGTTTAGTTATGGTTAAAATTTAGTTTAAAGTACTTTTCTGTGCAAATGCCTATTGTAGGTGCTCATCTCTTTGGTTGGGGACGAGTACATGCGAGTGACATGGGTCACTGATGATCAGTCTTCTCCTTCAATTGTTGAGTATGGGACATCGCCTGGGAGATACAGTTCTGTAGCTCAAGGAGAAAGTACCTCTTATAGTTATCTATTCTACTTCTCCTTCAATTTCAATAATTTTTGAAGAACTCTGCCACAATCCACCTCTTTGGAAAAGTTGGAAGTGAGTCATAATAAGAAATAAATTAAATTTTAAAAAAATTAAATTAAATTTCATCCTTCTATTTTTAAATTTTATATTTTAGTCTTTATATTTTTACTTTTTTTTTTTTTTTTTCTTTCCAAAAATCTACTTTATGAAAAATATTGATAGGATATATACATGTGTCTAGCTTCCGTCTAGTGCATTGGACGAGATATTCGGACGACACGTGTCCCCATGTATAAAAGCACTAAGAGAAGTTAAATCCATATATACATCATAGGTTCTACATCATCAAAGTAATATTGGTTTCATGAATTCAGTTTATTATCATACAATTTTTTAGTATTTTTAATCCATTAAATGATAATAAAGACATTTTTTAAATGTTTTAAAATATAAAGTTGATTTTGAAATAAATATTAAAAATTGATGACAAAATATGCACTTGAAAAAATAAAATAAAAACGATGCAAACACAATATATAAGGCGAAACAAAACTTAATTGTGCTTTAAGTATATTTATCTTTCTGGCCTATACATGCATAATTAATCTTTAGTGAGACAATATTCTTTCTATAATTTCTTTCATTTCTCCAGTCCATTCAATAAAATAAAAAAAAAAAAAAACGATCACAGAAAATGTTGAAGTATAATTTACAATATCAATAATAATAAGTATTGTAGGTTTTTAGTCGATACCTTAGGCTCCCAATAATAATGAGGAAGACACTTCGAGGAAACTGAAGTCTGTGACGTTATTGTGTAGCAAAAAACAAAAATTTTGACATTATTTTCCACTTTCATTCACAAACTTTTCCACACCTCAGTATAATCTCACGTGGCCACATTAATAATTTAATATAAGACTCTTTTGAACTTTTGCTACCTCTGTTGAATTCGTATGCCAAGCAAATTCATTGCAACTTCATATGAAACACGGTATTGACTATAATGTGAATGAAACCTTTGGGTGGGTGAAAACAAATAATAATACTGTTATTAAATGTGTGTTTTTAATAATATATTTATATTTGTTTTTTTTTTTAAATAAAAAATAAATAACAAGATGACAAAAGATACACCAATATTAGAAAAGCTGAATGATTCCGCCGGACCGTTTTATCGGATTAGTAAAACAAAATTTTTGGATCAGCACACCCACATGGAACCAGGGTAATTATAAAATACTCGGAAGTACATTAAATACGTACTCTTTCCTTTTTTGGATCAGTACACCCACATGGAACCAGGGTAATTATAAAATACTCGGAAGTACATTAAATACGTACTCTCTCCTTTCACGTAAGTGATGGGTCTCACTAATTAAATACATGGTGAGACCCACCACTCATGTGAGAGAAGGGAGTATGCATTTAATGTACTCCCGAAGTATTTTATAATTTTCCCATGGAATCAAAATAAAAAATAAAAAATAGATAAATCTTTCACAAAAAATTTAGAAAGGAAGAGGGTATCCAGCTTGCACTATCTTGACAAAAGGATATAGACATTAACAAAAAAAAGTCCCTAGGTTAGTGCCCAATCTTTTGTTAGCAATCTATGGTTTAGGATTCGGCTTGGGTACTTGGCATCAATATAAAATCAGATTTGAAAAAATGCAAATAAGAAAGGTAAGTTTAGGACAATGAAAAACAAGGCTTCTTTGGGAGAGGGACATATGGGGAATGGAAATAAAAAAAAAAAAACTTTTAAAGGGTATTATTTTCATTCCATCGTTTGGGATGTTACATTCCTTTTCCTCAGAAGGCCTCTTTTTAATCCCTCCAAATTTGAGAGGAACTAGATTGAATGAAAAAACATTTAATGAATTTTTATTGAAATCTCCATAATATTCCTGTTTTTTTTTTTTTATATTTTTAAATGCCTACATCCCTATTTTTATTAGAGAAAATGGCATAATGGTATTGTTATTACAAAATAATTCATTTCTATTCAACTCTCAAATAATGTTATTTTCAAACTATTAAACAAGAGAGATATGAACCTTTAAATTATTATTATTATTTTATTTTTCCATTTCGTTCCATTCTTTTCTTTCTATCTATTCAATTCCATTCATTTCCTTTATAAACTCTCAAATACAGTTTAAAGAGGAAAAAATGTGTGTATAAAGGGAAAAACATTAAAACATAGCAATTAAGAGTACAAAACTAGGGGAGAGAGGGGATAAAGCCCCTAGATGTAATTTCCGTTAGATCCCACACAAAAGTTTGATATACAAAATTAGGACATAAATTATACATTGCAGGGATTACATATTCACTCATTTCAAGTAATATGCTCCTGTTGGCTTCATGGTACAAGTAGGAGGGGCCACTATCCGTGGTCTTCTTAATGGTGCCTTGCAATCCAAAACAAGAGTATACAAAATAGGAAGACAATTTTGGTTAGTGGTTAACAAATTTAATACAATAGTGGAATCTATTCCTAAAACAATGTGTCGTTAGCCTAAATTGTCATGTCGAGTTGGAACTACATCGAACTGCCCATAGCTCAGCATGATTAAACAAGAAAACCAATAATACAATTGTCTTGTAGATCAAGGATTAGCCCGTCCCAAATGGTTTCGGGTTTCCTAGTACACTCCCTTCGGTATTGAGTTTAACAAATGGAGGGGTGGGCAGGAGCCATTTTATCCAAGTTTCACATTTTGGTGTTGGAGGGACGCATTAAGTAGAAAAATTCATTGAGTAGATGAAAAAATTGGAAAACAATTTGATGGGTGGTTTGTTCCGCATTGGAGAAAATGAGAGCATTACTTGCTAGCCAAATGGTCCAGAGAGTAAAAACAAATTTCATTTGTTAAGGGCGGGGTGTTGTAGCTGACTAGCTGGTCATATCCTTGTTTGTTTTTTTAATAGACGTATCTCTTTTTTTCTTTTTTTTTTAGAAAGAGAAACACAAAAATCCATTCACTCATTAAGCAAAGCATCAAAGATTGATTTCATTTGCTGAGGGACCAAAATCAGGGAAAGGATCCCCTCCCATTGCATCCTCCAATTTCCTCTAATTCTCATGAGAAGATCTCAATGGAAGAGGATCTCAATTGTATATATAAATTTTAATACTTTTTGAGAATGGACTAAACTAATACTAGTGGGAAAATTCTTGATTCAATTTCTTTTTTGGACCTTTTAACATTGAGAGTTTTAATTAAATATATGATTGTATGAAGCTTAATGAAAGCTTTTCTTATAGTATTGAATTCTTTAAATACTTAACTTTTTTTTGAAAAAAGTTGAATTTGAATTGGCATTTTTATTGTCTCTGTAATATATTATTCTCTGTTTTATGGGATAGTTTTTGCTTCCTTGAAAATTCCAACTTCATGAATATATGAATTTGAGGAATCCAAACTTTTTGTTTGTTTTGTTTTTGGTGCTTCATTTGTCTATGATTCATAGCTTAGTGGAATTGAGTATTTGCTTGAAGACATTGACTATTGATACAAATGAGGAGTAAATTAGGAGGACTTTTTTTTTGTTGTTGTTATAGAACAGAATTGGCATGAAGTATTGTTATGACAGTAAAGCTTTTTTCGACTGTGAAAACCATCTAGTGTTTGAAACTAAAATGTGATTACCACGATAATTTATGGCATAGGTTCTTGGGTTTGTAAGAAGCATAAAGCCTTATTGGACTGACTTACTGATTGGTATGTGTACGGTAGTCTTTTGAATTGGATTGAAAGAGTTCCTGAATGTTGTGAATGCCGATAAGTGATTACTGTCATGTTGTTATGAATTTATTTTGATTTGATCTGATTTGGTTATCGTTTGCATTGGCAAATAGGTTTTGTGATTTCTTTTTACATGAATACTTTTGCTTTTGGATAATTGGTTTTCGTGACATTTGGTTTTTATTATATATTTGCACTTTTGTAGCTCTTGTTAATTATTGAGCTATTGAGGTTTAGTTATGGTTGAAATTTAGTTTAAAGTACTTTTCTGTGCAAATGCCTATTGTAGGTGCACATCTCTTTGGCTGGGGATGAGTACATGTGAGTGACATGGGTCATTGATGATCAGTCTTCTCCTTCAATTGTTGAGTATGGGACATCGCCTGGGAGATACAGTTCTGTAGCTCAAGGAGAAAGTACCTCTTATAGTTATCTATTCTACTTCTCCTTCAATTTCATTAATTTTTGAAGAACTCTGCCACAATCCACCTCTTTGGAAAATTTGGAAGTGGGTCGTAATAAGAAATAAAGTCAAATAAGGTAAGGGGTAAACCTCAAGGAGAAAAGCTTAAATTTTGTTTCTTAATGGTATGATCTTTCTTAGCCAAAAAAAAAAAAAAGCCTTAATTCAGTTTCTCTAAGGGCAACTGAGTTCTTAGATTGAGTGAAAAGATTGGAGATGGCTGGAATTTGGATCTCCATTGCAGCTAAGATTGTAGAGTATCTAGTGGAACCAATCCTTAACCAGTTTGATTATCTCATTAATTTCAATGACAATGTTGAGGATCCTACCGAGCAACCATGGTATTTGTTTTCAACTTCAGAGCTAAGCACAATTCTCCCTTGAAAGTAATGGCTTTGGACTCCTTGGTAGATAATAAAGTTCTGCACGTAAACTGAGTATAATAATTCAGCACTGAGCAAGCTTCTTTAATGAATTGGACACCAGGTGGTACCGTCGGCCAAATCATTCGCCACATAATTGTACTCAAAACTATGAGTGAAAAAGAGACAACGAAGAAACGGGTCCGAAATATCGCTAGAACAGCCATGAGGTTTGATTTGGTTTAAGGTTGATTTTCGGAATGGTATGTGAGAGAAATGAGAAGTGTCTGCTTGAAAGAAAAGGAAAGAGGTGTGATACTCAAGTACTCAACAATGTCAGCTGGAGTGAGGTTAACTATACGGCTGAGATTTGGAATTGTAAGAGCATTCTTATCAGAGTTAACAATTGGGTGAAAAACACAAAAACTGGCGAAAAGGCAGCAAAAGGCTTAAACATCAGCCTCCCTATTCCATTGAAAACCCGTGGTTGATGAACAGTAGCTCGTCCAACTTAAGGAGCTACTGTTCATCTTTCGGGGAATAAAAAACATTTTTTTCTCTCTCTTGCAAGCTGTCTACCGCGCCAATAATAACGGAAACCACAACAACGGGAACCACCACAACAACAACAACACAGATCTAAATATTCAATATCCCAAATAGAAAAAAAAAATGATGAAAAGTAAAAGAAAAAAGAAAAAAAAATGAGAAAGAAAAATAAAGGTGAAGTAGCAGTAACAGCAAAGATGGAGGCTCAAAACAATGGAGGCTCAAAACGAAAAAAAAAAAAAAAAAATCAAGCACTGCTGAGAAAGAAAGAAAGAAAGAAAATGAAGGAGGAGACACTGAGAAAGAAAGAAGAAAAAAAATGAAGGGGGAGACGCTGAAGGTGGAGACGTGAGAAAAAAAGAAGAATAAAAATGAGGGGGAGACGCTGGAGAAAGAAAGAAGAAAGAAAGAAGGGGAGACGCTGGAGAAAGAAGAAAGAGAAGGGGAGTAGAAAAAGTGGGAGGGGGTACGTGGGTGATAGGGAAAAAAAAGGAGAAAAAAAAAAAAAGAAAAAAAAAAAGAGGAGAAGTATACGTGGGTGGAGGAGAAAAAAGGAAAGGAAAAAAGAAAAGAGGGAGAATATGCTACGGGTGTATAGAAGGAGGATAGAAAAAAAAAAAAGAGAAAAGTTGGTATTTTGAAAGTTGTGAAAAAATAAATAAAATAATAAGAATATATTAAAAAATAGAATAGTAAAGTTAGAATAGAGAGTCTGATACAGTGGTGCTTTAGCTAAACTAACAAAAGTGGATTTTTTAGAACCAAATTAGCAAAAAAAAAAAATATAGAGGATGATAAGAATGCTCTAACCCACTGCCTATATTTTGTGGGAATGGGGATGGGAAGTGTGGACGCAAACGAGAGCAGTAGTTACTCGACTGACCTTCGTCAGGCAGGCCACGTGATTAGCCAGGTCTGAGTGGATTTGGAAATCTCATACTACCCCAGAATCATGCACCCATTTCGAGGGGGTGCAAAACTTGTTTTTTTTTTTTTTCGCTAAAAGGGTGCAAAACTAGTTGATTTTTTTTTTTTTTTTTGATAAGAAAAACTAGTTGATTTTATTGGAGTGGTGTATATACTATGAGATTTGATTTGGTTTAGTGTTGATTTTCCTAGCAGTAATAACTAACAAGACTTATCTCAAATGTTTGATTCCACTTGATTGTTATATGATTGCCTTTAATATATATTTCTCTTTGCAATATAATTTTTGTCATAATTGTTACGTACTGTATAAATATAAGCAAAGTATATGAGTATTCTTAAAGGAGATAAGAATCACTGACATATCTTATCAAATATATTTAGAAACTCTTTATGCAGTATTGTCTTGTTAGTGATAAGAAGAAATTAAAAGAAAATAAAAGAATAAATCTGTTTTAATTTTGACTGATTGCTAGAAGATGTTTCAAATAGTTGATTTCTTTCTAGTCAATTACGGAACCAAAGTGATTTTTTGGGCATTAGGTAGTACTTTGCAGAGTCTACATCAATCACTAAAAGTATTTTTTTTTAAACATTAGGTAGTACTTTATAGAGAGTCTACATAATCAATCACTCATTTTTGCTGTAAAAGAAACTTGAGCCTTTGCTTGTTGTCTTGAGGCCTCTCATTTAAATTCCTACGTTGTTTTATTAGAGAAAAAAAAAAATTGTAACAAATCATTTTTCACAAAACTTGTTATAATTATTATAATAAAAAAAATTTCGAACTTAAAATTAATAAAATCATATTTAAAATTGATTAGGTAACAATAATGTTAAGTGTGTTAGTCTTATTATCAATTGAAAATTAAATGTTAATAAAATCTAAATACAAAAATTCAATTAATAATTCTATATTTAAAAATAAAAATAAAAAATTTCTTTTTCCTTTCAAAATAAATAAGAGAATAAAAAAATAAATACTATAAAGATAAAATTAAATAATACACAAGTTTTTTTTTAATTCAAAATTTATTAATCTAATAATTTCACAAAACAATAAAAAAAAATAGATAGCCATTAATCAAATATCAACCTCAAATGCATTATTGTAATATAATAATAATAATTTCAAATTTTAACTTTTTTACTATATAAATTCTATAAGTCTATTAATATCTAAATTTATTATTTAAAATTTTTAACAATTTATTGCTCACCTAACTCATTTTGAAATACTCTTCAAAGGTCTAATCACTTCGTAAATGTGATTTATAGGCTCAAGTAATACTCAGAAATTGACTAGGATACTCATCACCAACCTATACTAGTAGCCCTCTAAGCATTAAATGTGTTATATGACAAATGTATAATTTTTGTATATTTTTTATTGTTTTTGATCTGAGTCCTCACTTGTCATGAGTCATGACAGATGAGAATCAGAAAAAGAAGGAAAAAAAGAAAATCCTAATCCCCATCCTTCCATCCACCTCAGGTTTCTTGTCGCTGTTGGTAAGGAATTTTTTTTTTTATGAGTTGCTGTTGGTACAGACTTGAACCCTGTGTTTTGTTTTTTAATAAGTGTGATAATAATAGCGCGTCACAATTTCTCTTTGCGTAAAGGATATTATTGTACTTTTATTTTCTCTTTCCTTTTAGTACTCCGAAGAGCACAAACGAATGAAATATTTGTCGTACTCTTGCGTTTCTCTCTTTCTCTTTCTGTTTCTCTGGCCTGGCCTTGGTTTCGATATTGACTATTGCCAAAGTAATCAACTATACAGTCTATACTATTCCTCTTCAAGCATTCGGACAAAGTAGCTTTATTCTTTTATTTTATTTTTTGTTTTCTGAATCACCAAAACATTATATATAATTTTATAAATAACATGTATATCAGTGCCTGGCAGTCCAAAATGGAGCAGCGCTTTTTTTTTTTTTTTCGCTTAATTTCTTTGTTGGGTTCTTTGGGCTAATTTTTATTCAAAGTATAATTATTTTGAATTCCAATTATTAAATCTTATATGGTTTAGACCCTCTAGCCTGGCTTGTATATGAACGTACTGCTCAACGTGACAACGTCCATGCGATTTGCATGCAACATAGTTAATGAATAATGAATTAATGATTCATCCAGCACCATATTTAGCAACCAAAAAAAAAATTCAACCATCACCATAGTTGATCCATACAAATATTCACCAGATGGAAAGGTTGAACAGGTTGTGAAAGAATTCAAGGCATGAATACAAAATTCATCCCAGAATAAAAATATAATAGTTTAAAATTAAATTCATCTATAAAAATCCAAACGTTATATTCAATATCAATGAAATATAGATAAAAGAAAACATAAAAAATTATATTTTTTTTAATACATTCTCATGCAATTATCTGTCAAAACTAAATTTAACGTGTGCAAGTTAAATTAATCTAGGACCAAGTTTTAACTCTTGGGGTGGGGGGCAAATATAATTTTTTGACCAACATTTTAAAATTTAAATTTTTTCCTAAATACTAAAACACATTTACGTGACTATGTCCCTTACCAGATAGTAAGGGTCAGGGGTGGTCCTAGGCAAGGACGAGATCGGCGATCACCCTAGGCCTCACCTCAAAATTAGGCCTCATCCAAAAAAATTTTAAAACTCTTATTGAAAGGCCTCAATATATTTATACATACAAAAATTAAAAATGCTCATATATTTAAAACAAGTCTTTAAATTAAGCTTAATAATAATTTATTTCTCTAACCCAAGTATATATGAGAACAATTTTTTGTATTTATTTGATGTGAAGAAGTTAACTTCACTAAATTATGATAATTTGAAAAAATATTATGTTAATCTTGAAGGTTTTTTAAAATCTGATAATTTTTTTGATCTTGATGGTATTAATTTATTTTCAGACTTAAAAGTCTTACAAAAAAAAAAAGACAGTGACAAATATATTTAATTTTATCATGGAATTGAATTGTTCCAAATGCATTTATTGCATATAAAATATTATTGACTATACTTGTCACAATCGCATCCGTTGAAATAAGTTTTTCAAAGTTAAAATTATAAAAATCTTACTTGCGTTCAATTATGTCACAAGAAAGATTAAATGGATTAACCATATTATCTATAGAACAAGATTTGTTAGAAAATATTAAAAATAAAATTTTAATTAGTAATTTTGTAACAGAAATTGTATGTAGAGTCATTTTTCAATGATTTCTTTTTTTGAAGATAAAATGCCTTATTTTTTTGCACCGCCTCAAGCCTCATAATTTTCAGGGCTGGCCCTAGGACTGTGTTGAGATCAGGGAGGCCAAGGCCCCCTGGCCTCCATCTTCTTCTTCTTTTTCAATAGTATATATAATAAGTTTTTTTTAATAGTATATATATAATAAAAATTTAAAGTTCAAACTTATAAATTTTATAATTAGCTCCTTTTTCAAGTATTAAGTTGGTTTAAATATCCCAAAAAATGGAAATTGCCAACTAGCCCACATTTATTGTCTCCCCCTAAAATAGGGAAGAAAAAAAAGACATTTAGTAAATAAATATATAAACTCAAGTAGTATTAACGTATTGAAGGAGTCAATTATCATAAGAATTGCTATCAGCTTAACCACCAATATCTTAAGGTCCTCAATACTACTTGTGATGCCAATTGAAACAAGGGTTATAGTCATATTCTTTCATGCTGTGTCTGGAATTAAGATAGAAGAATTTTTTTTATCGATATTATTAATGATTATGTTTTCTTGAGTGAAGATGCTTAAATTTTGGGATTGGAAAAGATATAATTTCCTTTCCTTTTATTTATTTTTATATTAAATTTTCTAATTTTAATTATAAAAAGGGTTAAATTCCTAATTTGGTTCTTCAACTAATGAATATGTAAAATTCAATTTGGTCCCTCAATTATTTATCGTGTCAATTTAGTCTTTTAATTTTCAAAATCAATTCAATTTCATCATTATGTCTCATTTCCTACTAAATTTTAGTGGGATTATTAATGAAATTGATTTAATTTGAAAATTTGACATTTTTTATACTAACCTTTTTAACTTGTTCTTCATTTTGCACACTTATTAATTTCGTTAAAATTTAAATGAAAGGGAGATTTAATGACGATATTAACTCAAGTTTGAAAGTTTAGCCAAATTAGAACAATTAACAATCAGTGGACTAAATCAAAATTTATCCTATAGTTAGAGGACCAAATTAGTATTTAACCAAATAAAAATAAATAAAGCGGCGGCTAATTAATATGCTTGTATGTTTAGTGAGCTAACCATAATGTTGAGTAATTTCAATAGAGTTGAATTAAAAGTGTTATTTTTATGTCAAATTTTTTGGGTTTGAAATTAGGTGATAAATAGAATATGACAATATAATTTTGTTTATATAAGAGAATTTAGGATATCCCGCCTCTTACTTTAAAGTTGAGAAAAATTGCTACAAATTTAGTGCAAAATTCATAATACATAACTTTTAGGATTTAAAAGAATATTGAGTTATATCTTAATATATGATTAAGTTGAAATTTATTAAGAACAAATATTGCATTTTGTTTTAATATTTTGTTAATGATGAATATATACTAATTTTATTGTTCATGCTTTATTAGTGCACGCCCATGGTTCACTTGCAATTTCATTTTATGATTGTTTAGCCAAAAAAAAAAAAAATCATATTTTGATTTAATTTGTAATCACACTTTAACTATGTTAACTCACATAGGATACTGATACAACTTTCTTTTCTTTTCTTTTTTTTTATTTGTTAGATGAGATTTGTTATACTAGCCATTAGATATTCAAACCTTGTTAGGCTTTGTGACATACTTGGTGGCACGAATCCCGGTTATAAAACTACCCGTTGAGCTCAATGCCATAAAAGACTCGGCGAGGAAAGAAAGTGTGTTGTGTGGAAAAAGCTGAAAAAGATGGAAATAGTGTGGCGTGGTGTTTCAGGCGCCAACAACAGTGATTTTATTTGATATTGTTCTGATTTTTGGTCCTCTTTTTGCTGTTATTTTCCATGGGCTTTTCTTTTTTTCTTTTTTTAATGGCTGAAATGTTTCGTACTACAGCTTAGGGCTTAGATGGTTTTGCCTGAGCACAATCACTGACCAAAGATCGGCTTGCTACAGCCGTGGGAATAAGAGTTTTGAAATGGCTATAATTAATGGTTTTGTTTTATTTGAGTTTCTGTTTTCTTTTTCTTTTTTATTTATTTGTTTCTATTTTTTGGAATGAGTATGGTTTGTTGGTTGACTTCTTTTCAAGACTAGGTCCTCCCAAATCCGGATTGAGGTGCACTCTTAATCTCATTATTGAATAAACAAAATTTAATCTCATTCTTAAATTTGTTTCTATTTTTCTTTTCTTTTTTTAAAGTGACATAAAATTTCGTAACAATTTTTCTTTTAATGTGCAAAATTTAAGTTTCCGTTAAAAATTATTTTTCAGTTTGTTGTGAAACCTCATTTTAACAAGATTCATGTGTGGAGAAGTAAAATATTATAGATGACTTTTTCATAATCTATAAATCAAATCAATCATTTATTTATTAGCTACATTATATGTTCTTATATGTCCAGGATTGCTATAACTGAAAAAATAGTTACTGATTAAAAAGTTTTTTAAAAGAAAATCTAAACAAAAGTTTAATACTACTCAACTTTAATTCCTTAACATATATTGAATAATGTGTCCAATATTCTTCTAACGGTTTGAAAAAAAAACAACAAATAAATTAGTTAGGTAGAACCAGACCCTGACAACACCTACATCGATCATTTTGGTGACCAATTTATTTCTTAGTTTCTTTGGACCAAGTTTTAACTTTTGGGGTGGGGGGCAAATACAATTTTTTGACCAACATTTTAAAATTTAAAATTTTTTCTAACACTTAATTTTCAATTGATAATAAGACTAACACTCTTAACATTATTGTTACCTAATCAATTTTAAATATGATTTTATTAATTTTAAGTTCGAAAGTTTTTTTACTATAATAATTATAACAAGTTTTGCGAAAAATGATTTGTTACAATTTTTTATTTTTTTTTCTCTCTAATAAAACAACGTAGGAATTTAAATGAGAGGCCTCAAGGCAACTAGCAAAGACTCAAGTTTCTATTACAGCAAAAATGAGTGATTGATTTGATAACTACAAAGAATCTCTAACATCTCATCTAACACTCCATCTTTGACCCCATTGACTAAAACTCGTACATGTGATATTCCTGACACTAACGACACTAACCATAACAGACTATTGACTCCAAAACAACAAGCTACCGACAACTTCAACTTAGTTAAAAAACAAACTCTTCTAACAAGTCAATATGGCCAAATAAATATTATAAAGAAAGACAATACATACAAAGAAAGGAAAAAGTATAAGTTAGGTAAGGTAGTAAATCCACCGACAAAAATCTTTAGAGAAAAAGTAATCAAACAAAAACCCATATGTTACAAATGCAAAAAGACTAGTCATTATCAAAATAACTGTGTATCTGATAAAAACCCTTCTAAAAGTACTTATAAATTAAAAACTGTAGAAAGAACTTACTCTTTGAAACAAAGTTTTGAAACAATTCAATTACTCAGTAGAAATGAGATAGACAAAAATATAAATAACTTTTCATTTATACATTTTTGTTCAGTTCATGTTGCCGTCAAACCTTTAACGACAAGGATTAAATACTAGTGTTCTTTTATGTTTAAGAGATGGTAGATTTAAGATTTATAAAGATGCTTTATTAGGAATGATAGAATCGTCCCTTTACAAAGGACCAATTTATTTTAATTGTTATCTAAATTTTGCTATATCTTTAACTGATGAAACTGTATTACAAACTTTAGAATTAGATATAAAAACTTCAGGTTATAATATGTTATAAGGTGCACAATTTTTAGTAATTGTTTATAGAATTTATTACAAGTTGATGAAAACTATTTTAGAACCTCAAACTTTGATGGAAAGCCCGAAAGAAAAAACTTTATTATTATAGGCTAGTACAAATGCTTCCCATACTAGAGTCCCCACACAAATTAATTGGAATGATGTAAAGTTACCCAATCAATGGCTATAAAGAAATGTTGCCCAGCCAACTCCTGTTCAAAATACTTTAGAAAATGACAAAGATTACATAGATCAGCAGCCAGGTGGTTCTGTTAACATAAATTTTCAGCCTTTTAGAAAATCCACAAATTCCTGCTCCTCTAGATATAGTAACCCTTACAAAGAAAAAATAGTGTCACCACCAAAATGTAATTTTAATAAACTCAAATTGCCAGAAAATTCAAAAATAGATGATGATTTAAGACATAGCATAGATAGACTAAATAATTTAAGATTTGTTGAAGAGGAAGATAGATCACAAAAATTAGATTTAGATAAGTTTAGGAAACCAAGTACTAACCCAAATTATATTAATCCAAATTTAGATGGAATAATTAAAGGTAACGTAATAAATACTTTTTTTTACTCCACATCTTCACAAGTTCCCCCCACCTTTTACTCTACATCTTCTCAAATTCTTTCATCCTCACAAATTCCTAAAAAAAGGCCAAATTCTCTAACAAATTCTAACATGGGATACTTTCCTCCTAATATGTATGATCCACAAATTAATATGATTAAAAAACTTTTTGAATTAAATAAAGAAAGATTAAGAAAAGATTTTATGTCCCCAAAATATGAAAATAGAATAAAAGAATTTTTTGCAACTTTTTTAGAATTTTTAAGAAATTACATAAAAGAGAAATATTATGATTTTAGGAATGATATACAAACTAAAATCAATTTCTTTAAATGGTTTGATAAGTAGTATAAGCCAAAAATTTAACTAGTAGAAACATAAATTCTTTACTACAAAAAGACAAAAGTACAAATTATACATATAGAATCTTTAACACCCCATCTAACACTCCATCCTTGACCAAAACTCATGCATGTGATATTTCTGAGACTAGCTATAATAGACTATTTGACTCCAAAACAACAAGCTACTGACAACATGCTAAAAAACAAACTCTTTATTTCTACCACTACCTATAATAAGACTAATGACTCCAAAACATCAAGCTACCGACAACATGCTAAAAAACAAACTCTTCTAACAAGTCAATATGGCCAAATAAATACTATAAATACTACAAAGTACTACCTAATGTCTAAAAAAAATACTTTTAGTTGTCAAAATCAGTGATTGATGTAGGCCTGCAAAGTACTACCTAATGTCCAAAAAATCACTTTGGTTCCGTAATTGACTAGAAAGAAATCAACTATTTGAAACATCTTCTAGCAATCGGTCAAAATTAAAGTAGATTTATTCATTTATTTTCTTTTAATCTCTTCTTATCACAATACGGCAATACTGCATAAAGAGTTTCAAAATATATTTGATAAAACATGTCAGTGATTCTTGTTTGAAACATCTTCTAGCAATCAGTCAAAATTAAAGCGGATTTATTCTTTTATTTTCTTTTAATCTCTTCTTATCACAACATGGCAATACTGCATAGAGAGTTTCAAAATCTAACGATACAAATAATAGAAGCAAGAGAGTCCTCGAACCACACATATTCAAAAAGTCATAAAGCCTTTGTACCATCTAGGACATGTGAGGCCCTGTTACAACTTAGAACATTTCCAACGGGTCTGCCAAAACCCAAAATAAACTCAAATATAGCTCACAAGCCCAAAAAATGGCTCCCAACGGATGAGCTTCACGCGAGGCAAAATGGGTTTTTGCTACAGTTGCAAGCCATTTACGCCTTGCACTGTTCATTTTCCATTTCATTATTTTATCATTTCTCTGCCAATCTCTCTCTCTCTCTCTCTCTCTCTCTCTCTCTCTCTCTCTCTCCTTTTTCCATCTCGTTGCTCTCTCTAGCAACAGGGAGACGAAGACTTCAAGGGTCTCTGCTCAGTTGTTGGACAAGCAGATTCAAAGCAAGCGGCGTACGTAAATAAAATTTCACACATAATAGATAACAACAGTTCATGAATTAATAATTTTCCCAGAAAATTCACTCTCATTTCTCGGGAAAAAGTTATCCCAGAAATACTAAAAAAAAAAAAAAAAAAACGGAAATTTAAAATTTTTTTATAAAAAATACTTTTGATCTCGCAAGGGCTTGAATCCAATGGGGGCGAGCACAGATAGCGATGCTGGTTTCTTCTTCTTCTTCTTCGTCGTCGATGATCGTGGAAAGATAGGACTCGAAAGTGACAAACTTTACGAGAGAGCCACCGGCTATGGTCCAGTTCATGGATGAGCTCCGTGAAGCTGTTGTTGTTGTCGTCGTTGTGTTGGTGTTCTCTGATTCCATTTTTGGGGACGAGGAAGTGGGGGAGAAGTAAAAAGAAAAGGAAGGGGTACGTGGGGAAAAATAAGGAAAGAAAAAAGAAAGAGAAAAGAAGTGGTAGTGGTAGTGGGTGGTGGGAAAAAAAAAAAAAAAAAAAAAAGGGAGGGGATATACAACGGGAACAGAGAGGAGGGAGGAGGAAAATGGGAAAAGAAGGTATTTTGGGAGTTGTGAAATATATATGATTTTTAGAGGAAATAATAAAAAATGAACAAAGAATGAATATTTAAATGAAATAAAGTTGAGAATAGAGAATCGGATGGGAGTGTTTTGAAAAGTGATATGCTAAAATAGAAAAAATAGGGTCTTAAGCCAAATTTTAGCTTAAATTTTAAGCAGTCCATTGAGAATGCTCTTACATCGACCATTAGATGCTAGACTAGGACTGTCATTTTGAATTAAACCAAACAGCTCCTTGTAACAAATATCTACCTCCAAGCATGTGACACCTACATCCTTTGCAATCCGGAGAGCCACCAACATCCTTGGCTTGAGCCTATAAGTAGCAATTCACCATTAATTCACACTATTGAAATAAGTGATATATTCAACCACCACAAAATAGAAAATTAAATGTAGCTGAATATAAATTGGATTTTGTTAACATGTGCCTTAGGGTAATGGTTAAGGAGCATTAAATGCTTATATTTTATCGGAAATAACAAATTTTTAATATTATAATAATAAATAAAAAAACTAAAATACCTTTAAAAGTTGTTTTTGTATTATTTTAATATTAAAATTTCACTATTTTCCATAAAGTAGAAGCATTAAATGCTTCCTTAACCATTGCCCTAAGGACACTTGTTAACAGGACCATATAAATTTGTGGACCATATAAATTTGTGCTACCCTATAACTTAATTGAATTATTGATATGACAACCCAACAAGCTTTGGCCCACCAGTATTAAATGAGAATTGAAAATTAGTTTTGCTGCTACTTTGTTGCAGAGAAAAACCAAGATTAAATTCAACGAATTTGGACCGTTTGGTTTTAAGTTTTTATCTACGTGTGGTTGTAAAGCAGATTTATTCTTTTATTTTCTTTTAATCTTTTCTTATCACAATACGGCAATACTACGTAGAGAGTTTCAAAACATATTTGATAAGACATGTCAGTGATTCTTGCCTCCCTTAAGAATACTCATCTACTTTGTTTATATTTATACAAAATGTAAAAATTATGAAAACAATTACATTGCAAAGAGAAAGATATATATTAAAGGCTTTTATAAAAAAAAAAAAAAAAAAAAAAAAAGATATATATTAAAGGCAATCATATAACCACCGAGTGGAATCAAACATTTGAGATAAGTAGGATTTATTTATATTGATCCGCGAACCATATCTGATGTTGTATCAATACTGCAAGACACTATTTTTATTTTATTTTATAAACAACGCGTATATTAAGAATAAAACATATCAAGGCCTGCCTGACATTCCAAAATGGAGTCCATGGAGGACACTAACCCAATTTTTATGCCTAATCAATTAAGACAAAGCTGTGTTTAGAAAAAAAAATTTAAATTTTCTAAAATAGTATATAAAAATCTTAAAATTTGTGTAAAAAAAATTATATTTGACCCTCCAAAATTAAAAATTAGTCCAAATAAACTAATTCTATATAGATATTTTTTGCTCACCTAACTCATTTTGAAATTATCTTCCGACCTCACGTCTAGTCACTTCATAATGAGATTTATAGGCTCAGGTAATCCCGATAAATTGTCTAGGATACTCATCACCTACCTATACTAGTATCCCTCTAGGCATTAAATGTGTTATATGACAAATGAATAACTTTTGTATATTTTTTATTATTTTTGGTTTTAGTCCTCACTACTAGTCATGAGTTGACAGATGAGAATCAGAAAGTGGAAAAAAAGAAAACCCTAATTTGTTTTGTTTCTTGTCGCTGTTGGTATAGACTTTTTTTTTTATTTGATTAGTCGCTGTCAGTAGAGACTTGAACCCTCTCTTTTGCTTGGAAAATGGATAAGAGCTCGCGCCCGAGTTTTCCATCGTTCGATGGAACGGTGATTCAGCGTCACAGTCTTTCATCAATTACTGCTGGCATTGTACAGTGCTTTTACTTGTACGATAAATCATGCTCCACTCGCCTCATTCATTGCACATGGTGCCAAAACCAAAACCTCCCTGTGCAGTGTGATAATAATAGCGCGTCACAATTTCTCTTTGCGTGAAGGATACTATTGTACTTTTCTTTTCTCTTTCCTTTTAAATTTTTAGTACTCCGAAGAGAGCACAAACGAATGAGATATTTGTATTAATATTAATATTTTCTTTTTCTACTATTTTATTCAAAAAAAAAAATGAAATATTTGTCATACTGTGATACTATGCACGCAGTAAACATAAAAAAAGAAAACTCTAATCTCCCATTCATCTCTTGCGTTTCTCTTTCTCTGGCCTGGCCTTCGTTTTGATATTGACTATTGCCAAAGTAATTGATAAGTCTACCACCCAAAGGACGGACGACCTCTGTTTAGCCGTCCGTTAGGACGACCATATACAAGGACGACACTAAATATCGGCCTTGCTACAGACGCGTATTCTCCTTAAAACGGCCCATTAATGAATATCTTTATAAACAGAATTAAATGACAGAAACGTTACGATCCATTAAAGACAATATCCCGAAGATATTGTAACTACCTCCATAAAAACCCCCATTCAAGTTGAATAAAGACTGAAATTAAGGGGAGCTCAACGGCTACTTTCTGGAGCATCTATATAAACCTCCGAACAGAAAGATACCAGGTATGAAAAATCACCAGCCTAAACACTACTACTTACCTGTTAATTATTCTCCACAAATCTCTGACAAAAGCATCGGAGGAACTTTGGTCGGCACCCCACCAGTGTTCCCCTGCTGTTTCATTACTTTTTCTTCTTTCAGGTCTTCCATCAAAGAGAGTATCGTCGGACGATCGTGTTGATTTTTACACATCATCAGTTGGCACCGTCTATGGGAAACGATTTGTTTACAGTCATTCTGTTTCTCTCCCAGAAAAACTAAGAACGGTTGATTCGAATAGCCTCTCCCTCATGGAAGCAGGAGACACCAATGGTCAGCATTTGAGTACCTCAGAAAGGCAAATGCAGGCTCTCACCGCCAACGTCCAAGAACTGGTGCAACAGTGTGCCGCTGACCACAGAGAGATACAAGAGCTGACTAAGCAAAACCAGGAGCTCATATCCCTCCTTCGTTCAAGGGGAGAAATTCTCAATCCTGGTTAGGGCCGGAACGGTGGAGACGGCCCTCGCAATGAAGAAGGAGGAAACCAGCATCAGGATCAAAATGACGAAAGGAGCTTCGCCAATCAGAACCGAGAACCCCCTCCAAGTCAAGTGGCGGACCCCACCAGATCCACAGCAGATGCTAGGGCCGCCAAACTGGAGGAAGAGCTAAAGGAGATGAAGGAGCAAATGAAAGAGATGAAGAGCCAAGTTAAGGCAAAGGCTGCTAAAAATCTCGATATGCTCGTCCATCGCACCGAATCTCCATTCACCAAGAGGGTAGATGAATATCCTCTTCCAGCAAAGTTCAAGGTTCCTCAGTTGGAGACATTCGACGGACTTAAAGACCCATTTGATTACCTGGACTCTTTCAGAACGGTCATGCGTCTTCAAGGTGTGTCAAATGAGATAATGTGTCGCGTTTTCCCGACGAACCTCAGAGGCTCGGCAAGAATATGGTTTAACCAGCTGGAGACAGGGTCTATAGACACATTCGCCCAATTGAGTCGGGCCTTCATTGATAACTTCATTAGAGGACGGAGATCAGCTCGTCTAGCAAACTACCTCCTCAACATACGGCAGAGAGAAAGAGAGTCCTTAAGATCCTATGTGCAACGTTTCAATAAGGAAGCGGTTCAGATCGATGAGCCAAATGAGTATGTAGCCCTCACAGCGTTCAACGCTGGCCTCCGCAAGGGAGATTTCCTCTTCCAACTATGTAAGGACCCCCTTAGATCCATGTCAGAATTAATGTATGAAGCTTAGAAGTTCATAAACGCGGAAAATGCCTTTGAAGCCCGAGATGAATTTCCCAGTAAAAAGAGGAAAGAATTAGAAGACCGACGGTTCGAATCTTCCAAGAACAGGTCTTCCAAGCAAGACTACCCAAAGGTCGACAGGAAGAATGCAGGCTCTTCTAGCCGACGAGAAGAGCGATCCAAGGGCTTTACACCCCTGAACATGTCCATCAACCAAGTTTTGTTGCAGATACAGGACGATCTCGAAATCAAGTAGCTTAGGAAACTTCGTTCAAACCCTACAAAAAGATCTAAAGACCTCTATTGTCGCTTCCACCGGGACCATGGTCACACTACTGAAGACTGTTATGCCTTAAAGGAACAAATTGAAGCCCTAATAAGGCAAGGTAAGCTGAGAAAGTTCGTCCATCAAGATAACCAAGAAACACATCTAGAGCCCCGTCCACCCAGACAGGGGGAGAATAAGGACCGCACGGAAGACCGTCCACGGGAAATCATAGGCGAGATACGTACCATCGTAGGAGGCTTGGCGTCAGGAGGTACTTCACGGTCATCCAGGAAAGCCTATGCTCAACAAGCTCATAACATCCTGGTCACACAAAGACCACGGAAGAATGTGAAGATGGACGACCAAGTGATTACATACAACGAAAACGATGCGAGAGGTTTCCACCAGCCACATGACGACGCCCTAGTCGTCACAATGACCATTGCAGGATTCATCACCAGGCAAGTATTGATTGATAATAGGAGTTCCGCCGACATTATTTACCTCTCAGCATATGAGCAGATGAAGATAGACAAAGAGCGGCTGAGACCTATTGACATTCCCCTCGTGGGATTCACGGGAGACAAAGTCAGGCCATCGGGAGTAGTCTCCCTTATAATCGAGGCAGGTACGTATCTGAAACAAGTGAGGACCTCAGTCGAGTTCCTTGTAGTCGATTGCCTTTCGGCTTACAACGTTATCATCGGCCGTCTAACCCTCAACAAGCTCAGAGCAGTGACTTCAACCTATCACCTTCTCGTCCGATTCCCCACGAAACACAGTATAGGGGAACTCAAAGGAGACCAGGCAACAGTAAGGGAATGCTATTTCACCTCTTTCGGACCGAAGAAAAAACACCAGACGATGAAGATTGATGAGGGCCAGAGACTCGTCGAACCCACAGAGGAGTTGGAAGTGGTTGTGTTGGATGACGAAGAGCCACAGAAAACCACGAGCATCGGAACAAAAATGGAGGGAAGATTGAGGGAATCCATGATCAAGTTCCTAAAAAGTAACTTGGATGTCTTCGCTTGGACGCACGACGACATGCTTGGTATTGACCCTTCGGCTATTTGCCATAAGTTGAACGTAAACCTGTCCATCTGACCCATAAAACAGAAGAGACGAGTGTTTGCCCCAGACAGAAATCGAGTCATTTCTAACGAAGTAGAGAAACTTCTAACGACTGAATTCATTAAAGAAGTATACTACCCAGATTGGCTAGCTAATGTAGTCATGGTGAAGAAAGCCAACGGCAAATGGAGAATGTGTGTGGATTTCACAGACCTTAACAAAGCCTGTCCAAAAGATAGCTTCCCCCTGCCTCGGATTGACCAGTTAGTAGATTCGACAGCAGGGCACAGGTTACTGACCTTTATGGACGCCTTCTCTGGTTACAACCAAATCATGATGGACGAAGGTGATCAAGAGAAGACTTCCTTCATCACTAGTAAAGGACTTTTTTGCGATAAAGTCATGCCGTTCGGATTGAAGAACGCTGGGGCCACTTACCAACGGTTGATGAACAAGATGTTCCACAACCAGATCGGGCGAAATGTAGAAGTATACATTGACGACATGTTAGTAAAAACGAAGAATGAAGCAAATCACCTGGAAGATTTGGAAGAAACCTTCGAGACACTCTTCTAGTACCGCATGAAGCTCAACCCGAGTAAATGCGTCTTTGGCATCTCATCCGGAAAATTCTTAGGGTTTATGATGTCCCAGAGAGGAATCGAAGCCAACCCAGATAAAATAAAGGCCGTGCTAGAAATGACACCACCAAGAACGGTTAAAGAAGTTCAAAGCCTTACTGGAAGAGTGGCCGCACTTAACTACTTCGTCTCACGAGCAACAGACAAGTGTCTTCCATTCTTCAAAACGCTAAGGAAGGCCTTTACTTGGACAGACGAATGTCAGAAGTCATTCGAAGAACTCAAGATATACCTGACATCTCCACCATTGTTGAGCCCTTCCCAACAAGGCGAAACCCTTTCTTTATACTTAGCAATCTCCCTAACAGCTGTCAGCTCAGCTCTCATTAGGGAGGAAGGTGATACACAATTGCCGGTATACTACACTAGCAAGGCCTTCCAAGGAGCAGAAGAAAGATACCCAGTAATGGAAAAACTGGCACTGGCTTTTGTCATCGTTGCCAGAAAACTTCGACCATACTTCCAGTCACATAAGATCGTTGTCCTTACAAACCATCCTCTCCGTAAGGCAATGAATAAGCCCGACGCCGCTGGACGACTGATTCAATGGGCTATAGAGTTAAGCGAGTTCGATATCGAATATCACCCAACACAGGCTATCAAGGCACAAGCCCTAGCCGACTTCATAGCTGAGTTCACAGTTGCTGAAGAAGAACCGTCAGAAGAAAAACCAGAAAGAAAGTGGGAAGTCGAAATTGATGGGTCATCCGTCAAGGGGGCAGGAGGTGTTGGAATTGTCTTTAAGACACCAGAAGGACATTTACTGAAGCACTTCGTGCGGCTCCAATATTCCACCACCGACAACGAAGTAGAATATGAGGCCCTGTTAACATGCCTACGTATAGCTAGAGAACTGGGGGCAACCACGCTCAGAATTTAAAGCGACTCACAACTAATAGTGGGACAGATTAATGGCGAGTATGAAGCGAAGGAAGACAGAATGGCCAAGTACCTTAAGCTCGTCAAGAACACCATCAGTTGGTTCGATGTAGTCACCCTCGTCCAAGTACCCCGTGAGCAGAATACAAAAGCTGATACTTTAGCAAAGTTAGCCTCCTCTGATGAAGCAATCAACCAACAGATTGAGGTACAATACTCGCCAAGCCACACAGAAGAAGAATTGAACCCCATCAACGTCAACGATTCGTGGATGACGCCAATCATCAAATATTTGGAGGAGGGAACCTTACCCACAAACCTCGTCGAAGCTAAAAAGCTCAAAGTCCGGTCTGCAAGATGATCAAGACTCGACTTGAGAGGGTAAAAGGATTGTGGCTTGAAGAGCTCCCAAATATTCTGTGGGTATACAAGACGACAGCAAGAACTCCCACCGGAGAAACCCCATTTCGACTGACATATGGCACTGAAGCTGTCATTCCAGTAGAAATTGGACTAACCACCTGGAGGACCAACCACCACAACGAGAGTAGTAATGACAATCAGTTACGCACGAACTTAAATCTGCTGGACGAAGCTTGCGACCAAGCCGAAGCGAAGACTAGGGCATATCAACAAAGGATGGCTTGTTACTACGACCGACGAGTGAAGCATAGGGAGTTCAAAGTAGGGGACCTAGTGCTGAGAAAAGTAACCTTCGCAACAAAAGACCCTACCCAGGGAAAGCTGGGACCCATATGGGAAAGGCCGTACAGGGTCCTCAAGTTCCACATAAGAGGCACTTATCACTTGGAGAAGTTGGACGGGACTGCACTACCTCACCCTTGGAACGCCGAACACCTAAAGAAGTATTACCAGTAAGGCATCACTCGTATCTAGTTCTTTTTACAAATTGCTCAAATTGCTCAAAATTTCCCTTGTTGTCCCCTTTTATTTAAATAAATTGACGAAATATAAAGGCATTCAAACACAACTACTCCATTCCCTGTCTTCCTAATATACTAGTGTCCAAAAAGCACGTGTATTAAAAGCATGTGTACGGACGACAATAAGCACTTGTACCAAAAAGCAAGTGTAGTGTCCAAAAAGCATGTGTACTAAAAAGCAAGTGTAGTGTCCAAAAAGCATGTGTATGGACAACAAAAGCACTTGTACCAAAAAGCAAGTGTAGTGTCTAAAAAGCACGTGTCCAAAAAGCATGTGTATGGACGGCAATAAGCACTTGTACCAAAAAGCAAGTGTGGTGTCCAAAAAGCACGTGTACTAAAAGCATGTGTATGGACGACAATAAGCACTTGTACCAAAAAGCAAGTGTGGTGTCCAAAAAGCACGTGTACTAAAAGCATGTATATGGACGACAATAAGCACTTGTACCAAAAAGCAAGTGTGGTGTCCAAAAAGCACCTGTACTAAAAGCATGTGTATGGACGACAATAAGCACTTGTACAAGAAGCAAGTGTGGTGTTCAAAAAGCACGTGTACTAAAAGCATGCGTATGGACGACAATAAGCACTTGTACGAAAATAAGCAAGTGTACCACGGAGCACGTATACTAAAAGCGCGTATATGGACGATCAAAAACACTTGTACGAAAATAAGCAAGCGTACCACGAAGCACGTGTATGGACAATCGAGAACACTTGCACAAAAATAAGCAAGTATCCATAAGACATATGCACTAAAAGCATATATATATGGACGTCTATAAGCACTTGTACAGAAATGAAATCAAGTGTCCGCAAAGCATATGGAAGCATGCACAAGCAAAGGTACAGAAGCATTGAAACTTTGAAAAATATTTATACAAATTAAGGTAGTGTATCATCTCACAGTATCAAAACAAAAAACCAAGACATTGTTCAAAATTCATACGGGCCTCAAACGGGTCCCATAGAAACATTTGTTCAAAATATGTTTCAGAAGAAGAAAATTAAGAAGCAGCATCGTCGTCCAGCTGGGGATCCACTGACGTCGTCCTTTCATTTCCACCGTCGACCGACATCATAGACTCGTCATCCTCGTACGGCTGAAAGACTTCAAAATCAAGATCCGGATACTTTTCCTTCGCCTGCTTCTTCAACAGCTCAAAGCCAGCAAGGAAGTATTTGGTATTGTTGTCATCATAAGCCTCCGACGACTTGAACTCTTCCACCGCCGAGATCTTGATCGCTTCCATTTGAGAGGTCAGCACCTTCAGCCACTCATCAACACTCTTCTTGTCGGCCAGCGCCTTCCTAAGCTCTTCGTCCTTCGCCGCCACTTCTACTTTGAGCGACGACAGCTCCCCAACAACTCGGTCCCTGTCCTGGGTCAACTCATTGGCAATCATCGTCAGTCTCTGGTTAGCCTGAGCGGCCTCCGATAGCTGAGCCTTCTGCTTCAACAAGCCGTCCTCCCACTGCATGCAGCAGTTGGCGATCACCATGGCCTCAGTCAAGCCCTACGCAAGAACACAATGACGACTCTCAGAACAACAAGAAGAAGAAACAACTCAATAAGAGAAGAAAAAGAAAAACACCCTACCTTTATCAGCGAATGAGCCAAGGCCCTCTTCACGACGTCGGTATTCAGCTTATCGTACTCCCCGACGTCTTCCTTTATCACTACAGACTTAGCTCTCCTCAGAGCCAATGAGGCGTCCTTGGGCATAGTAGGCGCCTTCTCAACTAGCTTGCTAGACGAAAGTGCGCTGGGGATCTCGACGACCTCAACCGACGGAGCCAGAGCTGGGGCTGGAAGGGACGGTTCTTGAGGTTGGGAAGAAGGAAGACTCCTCTCGTCCACCACCTTCTTGGAAGACGAGTCCATCTTTCGCCTCTTCCCCAAGCTAATAGGAGCCTCGTCCTTCTGGCTCATCATCTTCTTCAGCTTCTCCTTATTGAGCTTCGCTGTAGCCATCTCTACAAAACAAAAGTAAAGAAACTTATCATTCCGAAAAGAAAAATGGTGAAAAACGACACAAGTCAGAGCACTCACTCTGCTGGTTGGTCAAATCCTGAGACAACACGTCCTCGCTCGGCTCAAGTCCGAATGAATAAAGCGCGAGCAACTCAGGTCGCATGAATTTCTTACAGTGATGATCTTTGTGGTGCAATGCTCGAAACACCCTATTATGACCGTCCGGACTTAGCTCCGGTCATCTAAGCGCTGCAAGAGAAAAGAAACGTCAGTTACGAACCACCAAAACATCCTATAGACATTATAGCACACAAAAGAACACACACACATCGGAGGACGAAGGCACGCCCCATTCTCAACGAACGCTGATAAAATCATCGTCCTTCTCCTCCCAAGAAAGACCTTCCCAATTATCTCCACACACAAAAATATAGTCGTCCTTCCACTCTCTATTGGACGACAGTTGACCAGTCACCAATTTAAGGCCTCTGTGCCGTGCATTCAAAGTCCAAAACCCTGGAGAGATAGCTATCTGACAGGGCTTATAACAAAACAAAAACTCGTCTACAGTAAGGGAATCGACCCCCTTACTGCAAACCTTCCACATCACCGTTCGCCAGGCGTTGGGCGCCAACTGGGCCGGCAATAGGTTCAGGCGATGTAAAAGCTCCCTCATCAAAGGTTGCATGGGAAACCTCAAACCCGCTCTGAAGTCTGCCTCGTAAAAAGCTACGTCGCTATACTTTGACGAGCACGCTCTCTCGTCCGAATCAGGGATCCAAAGGACGACATCCTCGGGAATCTAAAACCGACGCCTGTATTTATCCAACCCCTCGACATCCACTACTTTTGACAAATAGGATCACGCGATCCAAGAATCCTCAGATCTGACAACTCTCAACGAACCTGAGACCGACGGGGTTTCCTCCAACGAACGACTATCCTCACCCCTATTGGAATGCCCCTCAGATAGATCCTCGGAATGAACCGAGGACCCACTATTCCCCTCAGACACAATCGAATCCCTCACCGCTCTCCACGTACTCAATACCGGAAAAGCTAAAGCAAAAAGCTCCTCATACAAACGGCGGAGCACACAGTCCAAGGGGACCAAATCACCAAAATCCACCGGCCTACCCTCACTCTCGGCTATGCGACACACCCCCACAAAGAAATTCCTAAATGAAGGATCCAGCGCTACCGAGAAATCTAAATCAAAAAAGGAAAGAGGATAAGAGAACTCACCGGAAAAAGAAAACTCAGAGAAGGAGAGAGCAACGTGCCACTACAAACAAACCAAGGGAAGGAAAATGAACCAAGCCAAAACGTTTTTGAAGTTTTAAGGATTCAAAACCCTGGGAAAACAAAACGATATGCCGCCTCGCTATGCGCGCCCAATAAATGGCAGACACGTGTCGAAAAAGTAAACCATACCACCACCTCTCCATTTAATGCCTCGATTTATTTCGGCTGCACGCTCCTCGAAAAAGATATGCACATAAATACGAACCAAAAACTTATAGATATTTCATCCGTCGTCCAAAATGGAGCCACGTCGAAATAAGGGGCATCTGATAGGTCTACCACCCAAAGGACGGACGACCTCTGTTTAGCCGTCCGTTAGGACGACCATATACAAGGACGACTCTAAATATCATCCTTGCTACAGACACGTATTCTCCTTAAAACGGCCCATTAATGAATATCTTTATAAACGGAATTAAATGACAGAAACGTTACGATCCATTAAAGACAATATCCCGAAGATATTGTAACTGCCTCCATAAAAACCCCCATTCAAGTCGAATAAAGACTGAAATTAATGGGAGCTCAACGACTACTTTCTGGAGCATTTATATAAACCTCCGAATAGAAAGATACCAGGTATGAAAAATCACTAGCCTAAACACTACTACTTACCTGTTAATTATTCTCCACAAATCTCTGACAAAAGCATCGGAGGAACTTTGGCCGGCACCCCACCGGTGTTCCCCTGCTGTTTCATTACTTTTGCTTCTTTCAAGTCTTCCATCAAAGAGAGTATCGTCGGACGACCATGCTAATTTTTACACATCATCAGTAATCAACTATACAGTTTATACTATTCCTCTTCAAGCATTCGGTCAAAGTAGCTTTATTCTTTTATTTTATTTTTTGTTTTCTGAATCACCAAAACATTATATATAATTTTATGAATAACATGTATATCAGTGCCTGGCAGTCCAAAATGGAGCGCATTGTTTTTTGCTTAATTTCTTTGTTGGGTTCTTTGGGCTAATTTTTATTCAAAGTATAATTATTTTGGATTCCAATTATTAAATCTTATATGGTTTAGACCCTTTGGCCTAGCTTGTATATGAACGTACTGCTCAACATGACAATGTCCATGCGATTTGCATGCAACATAGTTAAAGAATAATGAATTAATGATTCAACCATCACCATATTTAGCAAAAAAAAAAAAGATTCAACCATCACCATAGTCGATCCATACATATATTTACCAGATGGAAAGATTGAACAGGATGTGAAAGAACTCAAGGCATGAATACAAAATTCATCCCAGAATAAAAATATAATAGTTTAAAATTAAATTAATCTGTAAAAATCCAAACATTATATTCAATATCGATTAAATATAGATAAAAGAAAACATAAAAAATTATATTTTTTTTTAATACATTCTCATGCAATTATCTATCAAAACTAAATTTAACATTTGCAAGTTAAATTAATCTAGGACCAAGTTTTAACTTTTGGGGTGGGGGGCAAATATAATTTTTCGACCAACATTTTAAAATTTAAGTTTTTTTTAATAGTATATATATATAGTAAAAATTTAAAGTTCAAACTTATAAATTTTATAATTAGCTCCTTTTTCAAGTATTAAGTTGGTTTAAATATCCCAAAAAATAGAAATTGCCAACTAGCCCACATCAATTGTCTCCCCCTAAAATAGGGGGAGAAAAAAAAGAAAAAAGAAAAAGACATTTAGTAAATAAAGATATAAACTCAAGTAGTATTACTGTATTGAAGGAGTCAATCATCTTAAGAATTGCTATTAGCTTCACCACCAATACCTCAAGGCCCTCAATACTACTTGTGATGCCAATTGAAATTAGGGCTATTGTCATGTTCCTTCACGCTGTGTCTGGAATTAAGATAGAAGAAATTTTTTTATCGATCTTATTAAAGATTATGTTTTCTTGAGTGAAAATGCTTAAATTTTGGGATTGGAAAAGATATAGTTTCCTTTCTTTTTATTTATTTTTATATTAATTTTTCTAATTTTAATTATCAAAAGGGTTAAATTACTAATTTGGTTCTTCAACTAATGAATATGTAAAATTCAATTTGGTCCCTCAATTATTTATCGTGTGAATTTAGTCTTTTAATTTTCAAAATCAATTCAATTTCATCATTATGTCTCATTTCCTACTAAATTTTAGTGGGATTATTAATGAAATTGATTTAATTTGAAAATTTGACATTTTTTATACTAACCTTTTTAATTTGTTCTTCATTTTGCACACTTATTAATTTCGTTAAAATTTAAACCAAAGGGAGATTTAATGCCGATATTAACTCAAGTTTGAAAGTTTAGGGACTAAATTAGAACAATTAACAATCAGTGGACTAAATCAAAATTTATCCTATAGTTAGAGGACCAAATTAGTATTTAACCAAATAAAAATAAATAAAGCGGCGGCTAATTAATATGCTTGTATGTTTAGTGAGCTAACCATAATGTTGAGTAATTTCAATAGAGTTGAATTAAAAGTGTTATTTTGGTGTCAAATTTTTTGGGTTTGGAATTAGGTGATAAGTAGAATATGACAATATAATTTTGTTTATATAAGAGAATTTAGGATATCCCGCCTCTTTCTTTAAAGTTGAGAAAAATTGCTACAAATTTAGTACAAAATTCATAATACATAACTTTTAGGATTTAAAAGAATATTGAGTTATATCTTAATATATGATTAAGTTGAAATTTATTAAGAACAAATATTGCATTTTTTTTTAATATTTTGTTAATGATGAATATATACTAATTTTATTGTTCATGCTTTATTAGTGCACGCCCATGGTTCACTAGCAATTTCATTTTATGATTGTTTAGCAAAAAAAATAAAATCATATTTTGATTTAATTTGTAATCACACGTTAACTATGTTAACTCGACATAGGATATTGATACAACTTTATTTTTTACTTTCCTTGATATTTGTTAGATGAGATTTGTTATACTAGCCATCAGAAATTCAAACCTTGTTAGGCTTTCTGACATACTTGGTGGCACGCATCCCGGTTATAAAACTATCCGTTAAGCTCAATGCCATAAAAGACCCGACAAGGAAAGGAAGTGTGTTATGTGGAAAAAGCTAAAAAGATGGAAATGTTGTGGTGCGGTGTTTCATGCGCCAGAAACAGTGATTTTATTTGATATTGTTCTGATTTTTGGTCCCCTTTTTGCTGTTATTTTTCATGGGCTTTTCTTTTTTTCTTTTTTCTTTTTATGGCTGAAACGTGTTTCGAACTACAATCTCCCTTCATGATTTGATGCGGAACAGCGTAGGGCTTAGATGGTTTTGCCTGAGCACAATCACTGACCAAAGATCGGCTTGCTACAGGGGTGGGAACATGAGTATTGAAATGGCTATAATTAATGGCTTTTGTTTTATATGAGTTTCTGTTTTCTTTTTCCTATTTATTTATTTGTTTCTATTTTTTTGGAATGAGTATGGTTGTGTTTACAGGCGTATGAGGATAAGAATGAAAGTAAGAAAAAGAAGAAACGTAAAGTGAGGTGGGAAGGGGGGAGACTAAAAACAAAGGGAGGGGGAACGTGGGTGGTGGAGAAAAAAAAAAAAAAAAAAAAAAGAAGAAGAAGAAGAAGAAGGAGGGTGTAGAGGAGAAGAATATGAATCGGGAATAGAGGGAGAGGGAGGAGGAAAATGGGAAAGGGAGGTATTTTGAAAATCGTGAAAAAAATAAAATAATAAAAATATATTAAAAAATAAAATAGTAAAATAAAATAAGAAGTCTGATGTAATTGTGTTTTAACTAAACTAGAAAAAAATGAATTTTTTAGAATAATTTGGTTAAAATTTTGAAGAGACTGATGAGAATACTCAAAAGCGAAAGCGAAATCGGTTGGCCAACCTTGCTAAATAATATTTTTTTAAGTTTTGTGGCCAAACATGACTCTTGTGAAGTTAATTTGAAATACGGACTCATTCAGACGATTTTGAATGTAAAAATCATCTTTCGTAAAGACGTTTTCTGATCAAATTTTTCGTTTTTAATTTTCTGACGTAGCCATCTTTTGCCACCTGGAGGTAACAAAAACGTGAAAGTAGTCCTTCACAAAGAAAACTTTCAGAAAAAATTTATTTGAAATTTTAAAATAACACGTTGAACAAACTTGTCTTTAGCCTCTCTGTCACTCTCTATCTCCTTAATCTCGTCTCTCTCTTGCTCACTCTATCTCAGACCGCGTCTCTCTCCGGCTCACTCTCCTTCGCTCACTCTCCATCTTAGACCGCGTCTCTCTCTTGCTTAGGGCTGTAAGTCAAACCGCAAGCATCGACAAAACCGCTAAAACCGAGTCGAGCCACACCTCCTCCACCGGCAACCGTAGATGCCGGTCCCCTTCATCAGCAAGAAAGACCACATCACCGACTAGTACGGCGCGGCGAGCGGCTATGAAATTCTCAACCCGCCGGCGCACCGAAACCGCACTGATTCAAGTAGATCTGTAAGTTTTTTTTTTTTGAAATTTCCCCTTTTACCCCCAACCCAAGACCCCATAAAGGAAACTAGCAATTGATTGGTGATTAGGATAAGATTTAGGAAGGAAAGAATCAGAAATTCATGATTCATGATTACCCCAAGTCCCCAATTCCCAAACTCGGCAACAATGTTGCACACGACTCGGCAGCAAAGCAAACTAAACCCTAGGAAATTGGCTAATTTTTTTTCTATTTCTCTTCACTTTTCTCACCCTCAGTCGCCGGCCTCTCTCTCTCTGGGTCTCGGTCTCTCTCACACCTCACCCCACCTCACTCCACCGCAGCAAGCCAGCAACAGCCAACAACTCTTCACTCTGCAGTCAACACTCAACACTGTCAACAGGTTAGAAATTCTTTTGGAATTTAAGAATTTGAGAATTTTTTGGTTGTTTTGTTAAGTTGAGAATTTTTTTAGTTGTGCTGTACTGCTGTTGAGAATTTTTTGTGTTGATCTCCTCTTTCACTTTATCTCAACCTAAAAGAATGTACCAGCTGTCCTTGTTCATGTGCTTAGGTTCCAGAGCAAATTATACATTTATTTGAGTGAGCAATATTAGTTAGACTTGCGATTTTTGTCTTTTTTAGATCCATGGTTTAGGGTTTTTTTTTTTTATTACTATTTTTTTCATTATAAATTTGAACGATATGCTTCAAATATGATTGCGATTTTTTACTGTGCTACTGCTGGTTTTTTTTTTTTTGGGTTAACCTGGATGATTTTGTTTTTGGCAAGGAAAAAAAAAATCAATTTCTATGTTCATTCGCGAATTCAGTATGTGTTCTTGTTCAATTTCATGAAAAAAGTACTATTTTTTTTCATTATAAATTTGAAGGATATGCTTCAAATATGATTGGGATTTTTGACCGTGCTACTGCTGGTTTTTTTTTTTTTTTTGAGTTGGATTTGTGTAGTTGGTTTTGGGTTAACCTGGATGATTTTGTTTTTGGCAAGGAAAAAAAAAATCAATTTCTATGTTCATTTGCGAATTCAGTATGTGTTCTTGTTCAATTTCATGAAAAAAAAAATCCTTTTAATGGAACCAATAACGGAACTCAGATGGAAAGTTTGAATTGAAATCAAACCAAACTTAGAGGAATGGATTGAAATTTGACCAAATTTAAAGGGTTAACGTTCTCAATGTTATATCTACCCATGAACATTCTAGATAATACTAACCAAATATTTTTGGTGCGGTATTGATTGTTCACTACAATTTTTCATTCAAGCTTCAGTTTTAGCTATTTCCAGAAGACACCGATTGTTTTTTGCATAGTTTTTTGAAGCTAACTTGGCAATAGAAAGATTGGTGAGAAGAGCAAAAGCTTACGAATGAAAATGATCTAACCAATTTTATTTTTTTTGGATTCTGGCATCCAGACTTCGTAAGGTGTTTTTGCTATTTTTCTACACTGCTTTTTCTATGTTATTGACTTTTGTTATTCTTAAACAACTTTGAGTTGACGTATCAGAAAAGTTAAATGACTTTGAATTGACCTATCAAAATAGTGAAATGAAGTTTATACAGCATTGGTATTGGAGAAAAGTCACAAAGTGTTGCAATTCTTGTTATTGTTACATCCCCCGTATTTGATAAAATTCCTTTTAGACGTGTGATGTGTTATTCTCTGTTCCAGTTTTAATTTTTGTTTTATGTCGTTCTGTTACAAGTAATTTGCATCTCCTCCTTCAGATTTACAAAATCGTGTTGGATTCTAGCTGATTCGAGCTTTCTTGGTAAGCTTTTTACTTTCTGTGCTGAACTGGTCATATTCAGGAAAAGCCGAAGAGAAGAAAAAGACAAAATATAATATATTCTAGAGCATTAGCATGCTGTTTTGGATTTTTTATGCTTGTCAAAATAGTAACATTCTATTTTGGTTGATTTTGCAAAGTAACTTTGTGTATGGATTGTTGAGTTATTTGACTGATCTTGCAAAAAATTTGTTGGCATTTATTAATATCCAAATTATCTTATCCCTTTAGGTATCATATAACAAATGATATTTTGTTATTTGCATCTTTTATATATGTAATGCTATAGCCATTCTATTTCTAGATTTTGTCTTCTAATAGACTTTGGCATTGGGTGGTTAATATATATCAAGCTGATCAAAGACATTGTGTTCAAATTATTTTTATGAATTAGGAGCCTTTGTTGACTAACACTAAATCTTAAACTAGGGATTGCTTTCATCTAACACTAAATCTTGGTCAAGAGTGTAGGTTTTTGTATTGTTACCGTCAAGATTTAGTGTTAGTTTGATAAGTTATTTATTGGTCCTCTGCCACTGTGATTTAGTGTTATTTATATTTAGTGACAACTTGTTATTGTCCCATGAAGGTCTTGACCAACAACAGTTCTTGTCTTGAGAAAATTTATAAGTTATTATATATGTGTAGGTTAGTTTGATATGCAGTTGCAAGGCCCTATTTCTATCACGTTAAACTTTAATTGATTGGTTTTCTTTTTTAATTTTTCTATTGTTAGATGTTCAAACATGTCACTTGAGTTTTACTATCAAGGTCCAGATACCATAAAACATATAAAGTAGGAAGTAATATAAAAATAAAAAATAAAAACTTTTGAGGGAAAAAAAATTTCCTGAATGGTTTTATTCACATATAATTTGGCTTTGTGCATTATGTCAAGTTTACACCTATCTGATTATCACTATCTGAACAGGATAATGGTGGAATTGAGTATTCCCCTAGTTTTAGTATCATAATCCATGTTCCTGTATCGGTACAGTCAAGATATTCATTTTGTTCCATGAAGAATCCATTAGAAACAATTGATACAATCATTTTTGCAGGTTGATAGTGAATTCTCCACTGGCTTGATAATTGTGATGGGTTAAAAGCATTAGCTTTTAGCATTTCCATTTCATAATTGTTTATGTGCTACAAGGTTTGTCTGCAATTGCTACAGTCAGTTTTAATTGACAAATTTGTAGGTTGACAGTGGATTGTCCACTGGTTTGATGATTGAGATGGGCTCAAGCATAAGTTCTTGGCACTTCCATGTCTTAATTTGTTCTTGTGCTACAAGGTCTATGTATGTCAATGTTTATAAGATCACCCTATACTTGGGTGGATGTCCATGATTAAAATATGTTGTTGCGGTTAATAAAGTATTGGTTTATGTTTGGTAAATGGCATATTTGCATTTAATTAGCCATTTACGGTTGTGAGTTGTTGGATTTTGCTATTTGAAAGTATAGTTTGATTCGTCATAGTTGGGTTAATGTGAAAAGAATGTGGAGGGTTAACATGCATTATATAGACGTGAGGAATACTCTTTTGATCTGACATAAACAAGTCTTTATTGCTGCATTATTCATTTCAATTAAAGTTTATTGTCGCATTATACACATACATTTGTCGCATGTACATTTTGTCAGTATATGCACGTGCATTGATTTGACATATCATTTTCTTCATTTTTGCAGAGGCATTCCTTTGCTTCCTCAAGAGTAGCTCTGAGGAAAAGGTATATTGTTCATGTTCTTACTTCCTATACTTTATGATATAAAACTTAGTAAGACCCTTGAAATGTGATAAGGAAAACTTGGGGTTGGGGAGGGGCGGGCAGAAAATAACACCTAAGATGTATTGCATCGAAATTAAAGCTGGCAACAAATCATAGACAACAAATCATAGATCTTTAATAGCTCCTCTCTTTTTGTTTACTTTAATGATCATTTGGCTATTGAGGAGACTGGAGAACACAATTAAGAGTGTTTCCTAATTTTTTAAATACTAATTAAGATGTTGCTTGAATATTCATGTCTCTCGTCTTCCCTGCTACCAAATGGCACATTGTAGGATTCGAGGGCTCGTATCTTTGTAGTTTGTTGGCAGTTCTGCTTTGTACATAATTTGATGCTGTTAATCTGCTTTTACACGGTTGATGGCCAGGAAATTTATATATACTGGATGCTTGGAAGTTAAGGGCCATTAAGTCTTACATCACTAGGGCATGGTTTTTGTAGGATCAAATTATCAACTATATTTTTTTTGTTGTTAAGAATCACTTTAACTTTCAAAGGTGGGGCTAACCTATAGAAATTTTGTTCTTTGAAGGGCTCAGACTGTGTGCATCCGTTCGTTGCTTTGTAGAGTTGTATTAAAGCTAACCCCAATGCCTTCTCCGAGGATGTTCTAGAAGAGAAAGAAGTGGAGAAAGAGGAAAAGCCAACACAAGAGTACAAAATCAGGCTCCCTCTGTGGGTCAAGAAGTCCAAAACCTGAGCTCTAAAGAATATTGTTTTTGTTTCCCTTCTTCCCCATTCTACACCTAAATTTTTGCTTCGGAATTAGAAATGATAGAATCTTCTTGGTGAATAAAAAAAACTTTTGTTGTTATAAAGCAAAACAATGATGTAATAACATGGCCAAAAAGATGCCCTAACATTTTACCACATATTTGTGATTTCACATCAGAATGAGAATTTTTCTTAATAGAGATCTACTGAAGCATATTGTAAACGAGCAGATGATGAGGAAGATATGACCGGAGATAAATGAAGTAGTGTTATGTAGTTGAGGTTGAGCACCTAATATCAGGAGAAATGAGCAAAGAATGTGATCTAAAAATTGTCGTTTCCCTTATTATACATAATTTTTCTTAATTTATATGAAGAATTTAAATGCTAAATATTATGTTAGAGAAGAAAAACTAAGTTGACAAACTTAGTTTTTTTATTTTGGGGGGTCCTAAAATGGAGAAAGAAGACAAATTTGATCAAAAGTCGTTTTTTGTAAAAACAACTTTTAGGTTTGATTTAAAAAAAAAAAAAAAATTAACCAAAAGTCATCTTTAGAAAAAACGCTCTCTAACAAAATTTTTAAATTTGTCAAAATCGTCTTTTCTAAAAACAACTTCTGACTAAATATTTCTAAATTTTTTAAAAAAAACATGACAGTCGTCTTTTCTAAAGACAACTTTCAGGTTTGATTTAAAAAAATTAACTAAAAGTTGTCTTTATAAAAGACAACTTTGACAAATTTGATCAAAAGTCGTCTTTTGTAAAGACAACTTTCAGGTTTATTTTAAAAAGAATTAACTAAAAGTCGTCTTTAGAAAAAACGCTTTCTGACAAAATTTGATCAAAAGTCATATTTTGTAAAGACGACTTTAAGGTTTATTTTTAAAAAAATTAATCAAAAGTCGTCTTTACAAAAGACAACTTTGATAAATTTGGTCAAAAGTTGTCTTTTGTAAAAACACTTTTAAGTCTGATTTTAAAAAAAATTTAGTCAAAAGTTGTCTTTACAAAAGACGACTTTTGACTAAATTTGTTAAAGTTGTCTTTTTATAAAGAGGACTTTTGGTTAATTTTTTTTAAAATCAAACTTGAAAGTTGTCTTTACAAAAGACGACTTTCACGTTTTGAAATTTTTTTTTTGAAATATTTTGTCAGAAAGCGTCTTTTCTAAAGACGATTTTGATAAAAATAAAAATTTTGTCAGAAAGCGTCTTTTGTAAAGAAGATTTTTAACAAAATCCAGTTGGCAAAATTGGCCACGTCAGAAAATTAAAAACGAAAAATTTGGTCAGAAATCATCTTTACGAAAGACGATTTTGAATCAGTCCATATTTCAAATTAACTTCACAAGAGTCATGTTCGGCCATAAAACTTAAAAAAATGCATTTTCTTGCCAGTTTAGCCGAAATCGGTTGCCAACCGGTTCCCTTTTCTAGTTAAAACACAATCAACGGCCCTGATTTCACCCATCAATTCAACAGCCCAAAATCTTTCCGCCTATTACCATTGGCGGGACCTAAGTCCTCCCTATATAAACCCCGCTATGCATGCATTGTTGAACTGGTAGCATTGTGAGGTCTGGTTTAATGTTACAAAAATGACAGTGTTTCATGTTTTTCTGTTGGTTTTGGTGATCGGGTTTGTTCATCACAGCCACGGGAGGACTTATGAAAGTGAGAGTATTACTATAAATGGATCCACGGATACTTTACCTGTAAAAGCACCCACCAATAGACCACCATTGATACCCACCACCATGGAATGTGAATATTACTTCTTATACCTGGCCTTTCAGTGGCCAAGGTCCTTCTGCAACACGGCTCGTGATCCATGTTATAGCCAAATCCCCGACTATTTCACTGTGCACGGCCTATGGCCGCAGCCGTATAATCGTCAATGTTCTTCATGCTGTTTTGATGATGATTTTCAATATACTCAGGTATTATATATACATGTTTGTCAGATTAAACAATGCATGTTATTGTTATCATCATTCATTATTTAATATTGTTCTTTTTTTTTTCTTTTTTCTTTTTTTCTGCAGCTACATGGAAGAGTGTTGCACTATATGACTAATAACTGGCCGTCCCTAGTACCTGGTGTTAGAAATTATATGTTTTGGAATCGTGAATATCGAAAGCATGGTTCTTGCTACTATCCATTCGAAAACCACCGTGGGTTATATTTTCGAACAACTGTTGATTTGGCGATGCAGCAAATTGGAAATGTGACTCACATGCTTTTTGACGAAGGTTTAATTTATATATATGTAAGTGTTTCTATTTTCTATTTATTATTGAAGAAAGCTAACTTGGATCTTTTTTCACTTTTAGGTCTAATTGAGCTTGGTACAAATTATTTTCTTTGTGATTTCGAAAGTAGAATTTATGATCTCTTAAATTATATCCCGACGCTGCATTACAACAGACTGGGCCAATTGTCCGAGATACGGTTCTGTGTCCACCGTCCCAACGGTAACTGGTCCCCTTATAACTGCCCAAGAAATTTGAATTGTGTGAACTGCAGAAGAAATAGAAATTTGAATTGTGTACGCACGCAGGTCATGATTCCTTCCACGTATTAGAGTCCTTGCCAGTCTCTATTATGATTCTCGAAGATACCTGTCTCAACACCTACCATATATCTGTTGTCTAGGTGATGCTGTTATTGCATGTCAATGTATTTGTATTTTGTTTTTTGATTTGTAGTTCATGTTTATGTTTGTGGATTGATTCTTTTTTGTTTTCCTATGTATAATAAATTGCGAATTTTGGGGCTGTTCTTTGAGAATTTAGTTGATTTGGTTACATAAATATGATGTAGTCTTAATTGGCTACGTTTTTATTATTATTCAGTGTATTATATTGTGTTATTAAAGATCCTATTTGCTGGAAAACATTTGTCTGTTGAATAAATTTATAGTCATTCTTATCGGGATTCTCTGAATCTTAGCAATCAGAACTCTCTGAAATTTTTTTAATCAAAAGTCTTTAATGCCCAAAGGATTATTGCCATTAATTTATATAGTATTACTTTAATAGAGGTCCTAGGGCATATAGGAAAGGAAAAGATGATGAAACCTCTTTGAAATTTTATTAATCAAAAGTCTTTCCTGCCCCGAGGATTATAGCCATTTTTTTATATAGTAAAACTTTAATAAAGGTCCTAGGCCATATATAGGTGACTCTTAGAAAACACTAAAATATATTATTAGCTCGAAGCGTTTATCATTCTAAATTTAATTGGTTAATCTTGAGCTTAATACTCGCCTTGATTTAACTCGTTTAGTCTTTATACTTCTTGACTACTCAGAACTCACTTGTTGGATTTAGGTCAAGTAATCAATAGGTTACCGGAATTTATTAATAGAAGTAGGAGTGAATTGAAATGAAAGACTATTTGGTTGTGGCATAATTTTTCCTTAAAACTCAATTTAAAATAGTTGACTACAAATTTGAAAGCTATGTGCTATATAATCATTCCTTTAAAAAAAAAAGTATGTACTTCATTTACGTATAATAAAATGTATATACTACATATAATAATCGATATTTAATTATGGGTGTGTGATTGATGGAAAAACTAATTGATGGAGAATGTAGAGGTGGAGTCAAAATAAACAACGTACTGGTAAGGTTCTAATTTTATCTTTCTTTTTTTCCTTCTATCTCACAATTCATTTTAAAAATATTAAATATTTGCGGTATGCCAACTGTAAAAAAATATTATATTTTGAGGTGTGCCAACTATAATGAACCCATGAACTTGAGACAAACAAATCAGCTCTGATTGAATATATTATCAAACAGAAAAAGAAGTAACTCCTATTACTAGTTCTTTTATTATCTTTTGTAGTAAATCCTTTCTCTGACGTGTCGAGTGTCACTCTCCCCACTGTGGGATATGCAAAGTACACTATTTATCCTTTTTATATTAAGTATAGTTTTCTCCTTATGCGCTTTACACTATTTTGCTAGTGCTATTTTCATATTAGTAAGTAGTGTTTTTTTTACATTATTGATACAAAAATATCAAATTTTAATATTCAATAATCAATATCACTCCAAAATTTGATATTTTTATCCCAATAATACAGAAATAACATTTTTTGGTTCAAAAATAATACTTTGCCCATTATCAAACACTTAAGAGGAGAGCACTGACTCATTACAGACTAGCACTACAACATCCTAACCTGCAAACATTTGCTCATTAACAGACTAGGCTAAGGTAAGATACACAAAAACTCTAGAGATCCATGGCCGAGCATCTTGTAAGCAAACAAACTGCTTACCTAATATTGTGTATAACTGTACCACAAAAGAAAAAAAAAATCATACTGTAAAAAGTATATGATCATTCGTACTCCTGTTATTTACGAAAAGACATTATAATTATCACCCAGTTATGTTTATGTATATAGGTTAAAACTTAAAAGTATATTAGATTTTTTTACTAAATTCAAATAAATGATTGTATTAATTAATAAAATATATATGATGTTATTTTTTTTAAAAATATTTTAATTCAATATATTTGAATTTTATTAAGAATATAATATACTTTGATCTAAAGAATTGTATTTAAATTTTATTTATATTTAAATTTCAATACTGGACCTAAAGAACTATATCTAAGTTTTAAGATTAAATTCCAATGGGCAGCATCTGAGAACCCATGCCCAACCAAAAACGTGAATTTTGCATCTTGCCCCACATTTAAGCCCTAGTTTGAATAAATCAAAACCCTAAAAATAATTTGTGTTTAAGTGACTTAACGCAAGGAAAAGTTTTACGTAATATTATTATTATTATTATTCTTTTTTTAAATATGAAAATTTATAATTACATTTTAACATAATATTTTTTTTTCTCTTTCATTTTTTTGTCTAAATTTGAACATTTATAATTATATTAACTATTAAAAGGACATTTATAATTATTTATTTGTATATATGTATCAAAAAAATATGTATATATAATGTGTCAAGATTTTAATAATTAATTATAAAATAAGTGAGAGAAAAACTTAAAAGAATGAAAAATGCATCCATATAAGTGTATCGACCATTTACCTATTAAAATAAGATTATTAAGTCTTCTCAAAGTCTTGAATTTTTGTTTAGACATGGGTTTCTGGTAGATTGAGATAGACTGTGAAGACCATACTTTAGTGAGTCTCCTCCACGAGAGTCCTCCTATCCGTGCAGAAATTGGGCTTTTAGTTGATGAGATTGTAGAGTTGATAAGAAATTTTCAGTTTGTCTTTTTGTAATCATGTCCCTAAAGGTCTTGAATTTTTGTTTAGACACGGATTTCTGGCAGATTGAGATAGACTGAGAAAAGTGAGTCTCCTCCACGAGGGTCCTCCCATCCGTGCAGAAATTGGGCTTTTAGTTGATGAGATTGTAGAGTTGATAAGAAATTTTCAGTTTGTCTTTTGTAATCATGT
>BKZX01030060.1:82670-93924 GCA_014362285.1 Fagus crenata | reverse complement strand
ATTGTAGAGTTGATAAGAAATTTTCAGTTTGTCTTTTGTAATCATGTTTCTAAAGGCTGTAATCTTTTGACATGTGCTTTAGCTTCTGATGCACTAGCAAAAGCGGATCCCTCAATTTGTTTTAAGGATTACCCTCCTTGTCTCCAATCACTTGTCATCTTGACTCCAATCACTTGTCATCTCAGACTTATATCATCAATAAAATATCTACTATCTTCATATCAAAAAAAAAAAAAAAAAAAGTCTTCCCTCACGGGAATGTGGACCCCACCCCACTGAAGGACAAAGGCACACACCTGCCCATTCAATTTTCAATGCAAGGGAAGGGAATCAAATTCTGAAATAACAATTAAATCAAATCTAAAAAGTAATCATCCAATTTTTTTTTTTTTTTTTTGAGGAAAGTATTCATCCAATTATTCTCTTCCCAAGACAGCTACTTGCAATAAAGGGTGAAAATCATTACTAAAGGACAAAGCGCACGGCCATTCAATGCAAAGGGAATCAAATTTTGAAAAAGCAATCAGCAAAGTTTGAAAAAGAAGAAAAAAGAAACGACAAAGCTAGGAAAGATTCTCTACTCCAAAGAAAAGAAAAAGAATGTAGGAAGCTTCCGGACTTAAGAATCACTCGAATCCGTCCTTGAGGGTACGTTTGGGACTATGCAGGAAAAATAGAAGGGAAAGTTTATGAAAAAACAATTAAATCAAATCTAAAAAGTAATCCAATACTTCTCTTCTCAAGACAGCTACTTGCAATCGAGGGAGAAAATCACCACTAAAGGACAAAGCGCACAGCCATTCCAATGCAAGGGAATCTATTTCTGAAAAAGCAATCAGCAAAGTTTGAAAAAGAAGATAAAAGAAACGACAAAGCTTGACAGGATTTTTACTCCAAAGAAAAGAAAAAGAAAGTAGGAAGCTTCCGGACTTAAGAATATCCACTCCAATCCGTCCTTGAGGGATATGTTTGGGACAGAGGGAAAATAGAAGAGAAACCTCTTCTTTCTTACTCTACTCTCCATTCATATCCAAGGCCAAAATACAAGCAGAAATGAAAACACACTGAGTACCATTGCCCCAAAAAAGAAAGGACCCCAAAGGGAATTCTTGAGAGTCCAGCCAGAAAGGCTGTGAGGGGCAGAATTAGCTAAGATTACCAAAGACTTAAATTAATTATAACCTATAATACGGAAAATAACTATAACTTGATATATATTTTGCATCCTACTCTCACTATTGACCCGATTTGAATCCCACCTTTCTCAATAGATCTACAAATAGAAAACCATGCCATGATACAATAAAGTTATTGAAAATGAAATCTAAACAAATATTTTTAATATTATTATTTTTAGGTTGAAAATGTATTTATTTAGAAATTTATTCAATCAGAAAAAACAAATTGAGATGTGTCAAACAATCACAAAAACAATAATTGTTCAGCCAAGATTTTATAAATTATCAGATCAATAAGACAGAATATATACTATAAGAGATCAAATACCTTGATCTTCACCGTTTCAAAAACTTTGCAAAATTGAGACCCGTCAAACCATTGCAGAATATAGTTGTTCAGCCATATGAGACCTGTCAAACCATTACAGAATATAATTGTTCAGTCATATGAAATACATGATTTTGTACTTTATCACATCAATAAAACAAAATATAAACCATAAAAGATCAACAATAAAATTTATAAAACAAACTATGAATTGAGATATATCAAACAAAATTAAAATCAAAAATCAAAAAAGTTTGAGAGAGACTACCTTATTAAAAAAAATTCCAAAAGCTTTGTTTTAAATAGCGTTTAAAAAATAAATAGTAATGTATGGCTTTCATACATTAAACATCCTAATCAAACTTTTCAAAATTTCAAAGTCATATTCCCGGTAGAATACTCAAAATTTTCTACAAATCCATACCAAATCCAAAATCAAACTTTGAGAAAGATAATCACGTAAAATAAAAGCAATAATTGTTTAAAAAATAAATGATGATATGTAGAATTATGATGTGTTCAACAAAAAGATATAGATTAGTAAGGAAAACTCATTGCTGTAACTTTAGGTGTAATTTTTTCTTCTTCTTTTTTCTTTCTTTTTTTTAATATATCGGAAAGCTGATACCCAACAGATTTCGGAAATTTCCATATAAAAAAAATACCAGGGATAAATATAAGCAATTACTTGATGATGCCGCCGGTAGATATCAGTTCAACCATGGACAAGCACATAATAAAAAAATAAAAAATAAAAAACCTTGGATAAATATAAGCAATTACTTGATGATGCCGGATTAGGGGCAGGCAGAGGAAGAATCGAAGATGTTAAGGCTATGTTTGGACGGGTGAGAGGGGGGAGACCTTTTACCTTTTTTTTTTTTTCAGTCACCGAGATGGTGCGAGGAGAGATATATTAACTAAGAGAATACTGCGTACTTTTACCTCTTTTTTTTTTATCAGTGTCCTTTCACCTTTTTTTTATCAGTACGTGTCCTTCAGCCTGGCTACTGAACATTTGCTTTTTTTTTTATCAGTGCACTGAACATTGGAAAGAGGGATTGAGGATTGAGATAGCATGTAATATCTTAGGATTAGTGTAATTTCATTTAAAAGGCTGACATGAGAAGTTAAAATTAACTTTTAATCTTAATCTTTAAATAAAAAAAATAATAATAAAAAAGTGAAAAAAAAAAGTTAATAACTAAAAATTGGAATTACACTTGTGTAATACCAAAAAATATCGTATAAGATCTCCATCCCCAACCAATAGGCAAAATACACGAAGTTGTTTTGCAAGATGTTTATTTTTCAATAGATCGTGAAATTACATCAATGTAATACTAAAAGGTATTGCACAGAATCTCGATCCGTCCGTCCAACGAATGGGAAGAAGTTGTTTTGTAAGATGTTTATTTTTCAATAGATTGTTTTTTGTCAGCGTCCCTTGTGTTGCATAATTTTCGTCCACGCTACACTAACTAGTATTTATATGAGTGAGGTGATTGGCTGCAAAACTTACCACGTTGATGTCAACATGGGGTTATAAAGTATGGGCAAAACTTACATACAGTAAGTTAGCTCCAGTTTGTCCTGTTCCTTGCATTAAATTACAACATGTGTCTAATTAACTCTCTCAGCAAACGCCGTTGGTTTTTGCCCGCGTCTCACAGCTGCTCTCTCTCTCTCTCATCTCACTTCTCTCTCAGCTTAGCTACTTCCTCTCTCTCTCTCTCATCTCATCTCAGCTGCTCTCTCTCTCTCCCATCATGCCGCCATTGCCGAGCTGAACACCACTCCACAAAGAAACCTCCTCCAATCACACACCGAAAACTCAAACCCAAACACCATAAACCCATAAAGTCAAAATCACAAACTCCATCAAAAACTCAAACCCTTTTTTCCCCTTGTAAAACAATGGCTTCCTCCAAAAAATCTACAACAGAAGATGAAAGAATCGAACAACAACAATGGGTTGTACGGAGGAAGCCATTGTTTTTCAAGGGGAAGAAATCGAACAACAACAACCAAGTACCCAGATACACAACCCAACAACAACATCAACAACAAAGCTCGCAGGTCTGACTAAAATCGGAGCCGAAAATGGGTAAAAAAAACAGAGATTGTTTAGGGGATTTACCAGAAGCTTGAGAAGCCGATTCAAAATAATCGAACAATCTTTTTCAGATTCTCGAGAAACAAACACTTTCCTCCTGAAATTGCAAGAGAACAAGCTTAAGGAAGCTCTTGAAGAAGCTTCCGAAGATGGGTCTCTCTTCAAATCCAAAGACATGGAGTCTGAGTCGCAGACCAACCAAGATGAGAGCTTGGGGAGGTCTCGTTCGCTCGCAAAGCTCCACGCCCAGCGTGAATTCCTTAGAGCCACTGCACTCACTGTCAAGCGAACTTTCAAGTCTAAAGATGACATTCCTGACCCCAATGAGTTGAGAGAGAAGTGAGATGAGAGAGAGAGAGAGAGAGCAGCTATGAGACGCGGGCAAAAGACTAACGTCGTTTACTGAGAGAGTTAATTGGACACGTGTCGTAATTTTATGCAGGGAACAAGACAAACTGGAGCTAACTTATTGTATGTAAGTTTTGCCCATAAAGTATTACAACCCAATAATATATTTTTGGGTAGGCTTTTATGTTTTGCAGCAGACTAAAATCTAGGTTAAACTATTCTTTCCGAATTTCGTTTTTTTTCTTTCCTAAACTTAGAAAACTTTATTTTAGTTTTATTTTTATCCATGAATTTTGTAGTTACCTTTTTATAAAATGACGAAATTTATATGTTAAAATGAACTTTTTTAAAATTCAAGAATAAAAAAACAACTTGTTCAGAGACAAAAAACGAAACTCATATATAATTTAAGGAAATAGTTTTTCCTTCAACCCAGTTTGGAGGAATCCTCCTCCAATCCTAAATAGATCATTCACATGTACTTTTAGTCACATGATTTTTTTAATGAATCATGTGACTTTTTCAAATATACACGTGGATGATTTATATACTTGCTACGCAGTGGGTTGAAAGAGGATTCCTCCAAAACGGATTGGAGGGTTGGAAGAAAACTGTCTATTAGAACCGGTCCCAAGATTTGGGTTGCCCAAACCAATCACAATTTTAGTTGCCCACTTATTATTAAATATTAAAAAAAAAGACATAAAAGTAAAAAAAAAAAAAAAAAAAATGCAAAATCAAGATTACATTACCCTATAAATATTAAACTAAAACTACTTCTTTTACCCAATTAATTATATCAAACTTAGATAATTACAACTATTTGTGAGTACAAAAATAAAATGTACTAGAAGTTGTTTCGATATATATAAAGCTAATTTTGAAATTTTATATCAATATTGATTGCTATTGAAATTTGTCATTTTTCAATCGAAACAAATTCTAGTTTTATGAATTAATATATTAAATTAGATCCAAATTATTACTCTTTTTAAAAATGTCATCTAAATTCAAATTATTTCTAAGCTCATACTATCTCTAAAAAAGAGAAAAAAAGAATCTTAACATCCCATAAAAATAAATAAATCTAAACTCTAAGTTAAACTACACTAAAAATTGAAAGCAGTTGACACTTTACAGTAAACTTAAAAAAAAAAAAAAAAAAAAGTGATAACAAGACCACGCAACCATGGAAAATTAAACAAGTGTAAATAGAAGTAGTTGAATAGAAAAATAATAATTAAAATAAAAAGAAAATTAGCAAATAACGTGGTGATTAAAAAAGCAAATAAAGTAGTTTCTAACTTTGGCATTTGTGCCCAAGCTTTTTACCATGGCACTGAGAAACTCAAAACAACGCAGAAAAAGGAGAAAAAAAAGAAGAAAGAAGGAGAGGCAGCCGTGGCAGGGATGAAGAAGAAGAAGAGGTGGCACTAACAAGGATGAGCTCAACGTTCTTTTGGCATGCTGTATCGGCAAGATCTAATTTTTTTTTTTCTGTATACTAAATTTTTTTTCTCCCTGTGGTTGCCCCTATGAGGGGGTTGCTCAACCCAATGTCTTGCTGGGCTTACCCAGGGCCGGCCTGTGTTTATAGTTTAAAGTCAAAAACAATATTTTGGATTATTATCTATTACTTTCTAGGGAAAAAAAACCCATTCAGATCCGTATTAGATCCACACAAAAGCTTAGGTTTATAAAGGGCGTTACCATGCAAAGAGAACCAAATCGTGGAGAGTCTGGAGAGCCCATCCCAATCTCCAGCACGAGGTCATGAAAATCACGCCGGTCTAGAGAATCAGACACAGGCCGGCCTAGGAACCAGTTGAAGGCATTCATCGTGGGCAGTGACGAAAACGACCTCGTCTTTGATACCAGTGAGGAGAGGAAGCCATATTCGGTATCCACAGAAAAGTGTGGTCCGTCAAGGTCAAGATGGTACTTCAATTTGCTGCGATGGAGGATTTCTTCACTTCATCTTGTGGGTCCACCAAGGCGCAGCCCAGGTTAGAGTCATTACACTTGTTATATTTGTCAAATGACACTTCCTTGAAGTGGTGATTACTAATACGTAGCTTGATTACAATACTGACAAGATCATGTGGAGATTCCGGGACTTCGTTGTGTCGAAAACAATATTTGGCATCATCACAGATTTCAAGATTCTTTTTCTTTAGTGGTGGTTCTTGGTAAGCGAAACTATGGAATATTATGGACAGAGTATCTGTGATCTGTCATGTCCACGTGCTATGCATTGATGTTGCTGTGGGTTGTTGGAAGTTGTTCCATTCAATAACAACACACGTTGCTACAAGATAAGAACAGGACGTGGATTTTATATTAGCAATTTTGGATGGAGATCCTTTTACTTCAATACCCTGATCATCTCCTCGTAACTTATCCACATCTGTTATGTAGTCATTTGAATTACGTTGGATCAGCACTCATGCTTGCCAACATCTGTTAGCTTCTTGGCCTGAATAATCAAATGTGCACCAACTACGTAAATGCATGGCTTGGTCCTGGGATGATTGGAGATTCAGTAGCAGTGCCTTATTGGCTTTTTCTCTTCTTCTTATGCATTCTTTGTTATCTCAATCAAAGTCCTTCTTTCAAAGAAGATGGTGCATGGTATAATATGGGACAAATCAAAGACTTGTGCAAGTGTGACGGGAAGTCATGGTGAATGGAAGAAGAAAAATAATGATAAGTAAAGAGAGAAACAAGAAATAAAATTCTATTTATTTGTTTATTTCATAATTCAGAATTTATTTTTTTTTTAACAATCTATCATCTGTCACATTATTAAAAAATTTAAATGATTGAATCTAAAATTATATTTTTTATTACATGATTGAAAATTTTAAATAACGTTCATACATCTATGATATTTAATCTGAAAATGATTGCCGTTACCAAAAACAAAGCAAGTGGAAAACCAAGATCAAAACAATGAATGAAGGGGAAGCTACGGGTAGGCAAGGAAGGAAAAGACAAAAATAGACTAAAAAAGCAAATGGTAACCGGTAATACAAAAAGCAAGTTGATTGGGTCAAAAGAGAGCCAAAAAAAAAAAAAACAGAGTTAAAGAAAGCCATGGTAAAATCAAAGAAAGAAAGAAGCAAGCTTTAAAAATAATAAATAAAGAAAAGGCATGAAAGTCAAAAAGACAAAAGTCAATCTGACTTCCACTTGAAATTAACGTGTAAGCTAAATTTAGACATTTGTACCTATTAGGGATAAAATAAAATAAAAAAAAGCTTAAAACCATTAGTTTACTCAAATTCACTTATTAATTATCTAATCAAATTTATTTATTTAATAAATAGATAAATAGGTATTAGTCCAATTAGACCCAATTAAGTTGAGTTTAATTAGACTTTAATTGAGTTACTTATTAGACATCTAATAAATTTATGCAAACCTACTTATTGATCATTTGAGGGTATTTTTATCATTTTTATAGGTATTTTTATCATTTTAGAAGTTATAAGATATTTTGACTATTTATATATATAAAATAATTGAGTACGGATAGGCAAGGAAGGAAAAGACAAAAATAGACTAAAAAAGCAAATGGTAACCGGTAATACAAAAAGCAAGTTGATTGGGTCAAAAGAGAGCCAAAAAAAAAAAAAAAACAGAGTTAAAGAAAGCCATGGTAAAATCAAAGAAAGAAAGAAGCAAGCTTTAAAAATAATAAATAAAGAAAAGGCATGAAAGGCAAAAAGACAAAAGTCAATCTGACTTCCACTTGAAATTAACGTGTAAGCTAAATTTAGACATTTGTACCTATTAGGGATAAAATAAAATAAAATAAAATAAAAAAAAAGCTTAAAATCATTAGTTTACCCAAATTCACTTATTAATTATCTAATCAAATTTATTTATTTAATAAATGGATAAATAGGTACTAGTCCAATTAGACCCAATTAAGTTGAGTTTAATTAGACTTTAATTGAGTTACTTATTGGACATCTAATAAATTTATGCAAACCTACTTATTGATCATTTGAGGGTATTTTTGTCATTTTTATGGGTATTTTTATCATTTTAGAAGTTATAAGATATTTTGACTATTTACATACATAAAATAATTGAGTAAATGAGTGGGTTGGGTTTTAATAAATTGAGTTGAGTATGGCAATACATACTTTATTAAATGGACCTAAATGGTCAATTAGGCTTATACCGCTAATGCCCATCCATCAAGGATTTTTTTTTATAATTATGATAGAATTTAAATCTATGGCGTCCGCTCATGATGGTTGCTTTTACTATCAGGTCAAGACACCAATTGATTTTTGGTGTAGACGAGATTTAAACTCAGATCCCTTACTCGATGGCAGGAGACTTTACCAGTTGAGTTAACTGAACCCACCATCCATCAAGGATCTGAATACTCTCTAAAGGCGAAATGGAGATCTCCGTTTTAAGACTAGAATTTGTTTAAATTACATTTATGGTTTGCCAATTCATTTAAAAATAGTAACTCAATAAATTGACCTGAAGTAAATCCTAACTATGGTTAATTGTTATTAAAAAAAAATTTTAATACTAAATCTATTTTTTCTCTCTCTCCCCTGTGGCCACACCCATGGTCATCACACTCACGAAGCCCACTGCACAAGGACCGGAAGAATCTGCAAATATCCCATAACAGAGCCTTCACTTCTTTTTATACCATGCAAATTGCAATGGATCACTTAAACGCAACTTGTTTACATTGAAGGTTGGTTTTACGCTTTATCAAGCCTGTTGAAACGACTGAGCAAAAAAAAAAAATAGCCTTTGAAACCAAACCAAGTCTATGATTAATGATTCTAACATTCAAGTTTAGATTTACTGGCAATTATGGTGATCTCTTGCATTCTTTTATAGAGCTCAAAATCTTTTTCTTTATGACTAGTCAACGGCTCTTCGCAAACCCCCTAATCATGGTATTCCAAAGAAACCTATATGGGTTTTCAATTTTATCGAAAACCAAAACCGCATCATCCTTATCAAGAATATTCTTAAGCACGATTTGCAGATGAAAACATCCATGGTTCATGACAACTTTTTTTTACACTCACTGCCACTCTTGACCAAAGTTGGACATGGATCAGATCCACCCACTGCCACCACACCGCCAAACATAAATCCCCATAGATAAAAAATCTTCCATACACACACAAATCTCCAATAACAAACCGATTATTTAATATATAAAAAAATCATTCTTTTCGTCAACTCCGCCTTGTGCAGTGGATCCACGACTCTTTGTGGTGGTGATGGTGATGGTGATGGCCGTGGGTGAGAGTGGCCACAGGAGAGAGAAAAAAAAATAAGAAGAAGAGAGATTTGGTTCATTATTATTTGTTAACCAAAGTTAATCCTATTAGGTCAATTTATTGATTTATTGTTTGTGAGGGGTGTTTTTGTAACAATGCCACGTGGCGTGCTGAGGGCGATCACGACATGGACTTTGGTATAGAGAAGGGGGGTAGTCGAACCTAAAACTCAACCGGGGGCCCAAGGTTTGGCCCACGGGCTAGTGGGACACTTCTCAAGAATATTTAAAAACTAAAATCACTAAAGCCCAAAAGATAACATGAACAAAGATCAAGAGAAGTTTAACCAAAGCATCGTTACCGGTAAGAAATCCAAAGAACAGTCTTGGGCCGAGCCTCTCACTGTTCCTCAGTTGAATTGAACTTGAAACAACGTAACTTTGATCATCATAACTCAAACACGGATTTTCTATGCTGCTGATGACATCTGCCAGGAGAGCTTTGAACAGTAACAAATTCTGTTGAAACTAAAAGAGGGTTGACTTGTTAGGAGAGTCACCTCCGATGAGACATGCATAAGGGCTAGGGAAGAGTGTGTTTGGGCCTTTTGTGGGGCTAAACTAATGGTGGAGAACCATCATGGTCCTTGTGAGGCATTTCAGGAAATTCTGCCCAGACATCTGCCAGGAGAGCTTTCTGGAAATAAATGAGATTTTAATGGTGAATCCTAATCCTTTTTAGTGAGAACTGTATTTCTGGGTTTTGATTGGTATTTCTAAGTTGAGAATGACCTCAGGGACATCCTCTTCCAAAGGTTCTTCCTTGGAGAATCCCAGAGAAAATCCTTTCTCTTGGGTTTTAATTGTGGTAATTTCTTGAGTTCTTGGAAGGGTTGTTCTTGGTCTGGCTGAAGCTAACGGGTCTGATCCCCTTAAGAATGCAGTCAGTTCTCAATATATAGAATGATTAACATGGCTTAATCTCTTGGGAAAACCGAGATTGTGGTACCCTTAAGCCCATTAGTTTTTTAGTATTAGTCCTTTATGACATGTTTTGTCAAAAGGAGTATAGCATAAGTAAAATGATTAGGGCCTTTTCCTGGTGTCAGGGTAAGGTTTTCTCCCTCCCTGAGATGGCTTGTCAGAGGCACTCATTGCCTCTTGTTGGTGGGTTTTTATGTATGGTTATGTCTATGCATGTCTCATGTGACTTGGTATCCATAAACTCATCATTGAGCCTCCCAGCAGACCTAATGACAGAAGTTCAAGGCTGCCTAAGCCTCGGAACTGACTCCCCTCCACCAAACCACACTCTTCAAGTCAGGTCAACATAAGGAAAGTAGCTTCCTCACGGGTCTGGGCCGTGGGAGCTACTCCTTGAGTCCTTTTGGGACTGGAATGGGCATGGCTATGGGTTTTTCATCATATTTCTTTATTTCCCATGCATTTTGGTTGCTGCCAGTGATCCTGGAGCTGCTATGCAGAAATCTGCTGCGTGAACAGTGCTAGAAATCATGGTTTCCGGTGGAGTGAAGAGTTGGGGTGAGTTGTATAATCTTGAACAATTTGAAAGTGATGAGCTGGTTGCTCTTGTCACGTTGAAGGGGATGGACCTGCTGCTGTCCTCCTATTTTTTAGTAAAATGAGGCCTAGTATGGGCTCTGCCAGCAGCAGACACACAACTCTCCTTTTGTCAGCTTGGGTTCAGTCTTCACGGGACCCACTAGTTGGTTGTCTTCAGCTATTTTGGGTGCTGGGCCGACTGAAACTTGGGCTCCAGCTGTCTTCCTCAATGAATCCAATAATATTTAACCCAAGAATTGTAATATAAACACACTTTGGTTCCATGGGTTTTATGTGGTCTTTCTTTGGGTTTGTGAACAGTACCAGGGCACTTTAAAATGGGCCCAGATGGTGCTATATGGGTGTCTTGGTAGATTGGGTTATGTGTTTCGGGTTGTGGGTTTTTGGAGCAAGCCCAAATAATTTATTAGGGGCTGTTTGGGACATTT
>BKZX01030060.1:40654-55658 GCA_014362285.1 Fagus crenata | reverse complement strand
ATAGCCTATAAAAGAGTCTTTTATGTATTCAATAAAAGATAGAAATAAAGAGTAAAAATTTCAGCAGCTAATTTTAAGCATTGAGGGTGGTGGGTTGCCATCTCCTTCTTAAGTGTGATGCTTGGGAAGCCTAGGTTTTTTGTTTGATAAGTATTCTTGGGAAGCCTAGGTGTGATTGAATAGGGTTTATCTTTCTTTATTTTGCATTCTATTCATTGTTTTAACACCAAACAACCATCAAACTCATTCGGAGATTTAAAACATTTATTACCTAACCTATGAAAACCTTAAACATCGATCCAACCCTACTGAAGAACCCTTCAAGATCTCATCAAGAACCCTAATTTAGTGCTGAATCCTAAGGATCCTACATCAAAATTGGTAGCAGAGCCCATTACGGCTTCTATCATGGGTCAGCACCACAAGTCATCAAGAAGTATCACAAGTGTGCTACAAGGAAGTAAAGAATGTAAAAGAGGTGGAGGACCCCATCACTGTGGTTCACATTGTAAATCATATTGAAATTGCATAAGATGCTTTGTTGGAATTACCTCAACCAGGTACAAAAGAATGGTTGGATATATCACAAGATCAAATTCTACATGCACCTATCAAAAAAAAGAAATTCTGCATGCAGTCCAAGTTGAGTCACAAGAAGAAATTATTTTGAAAGAGGGTAAAGGGACGAAAGCCCCATATACTGATCTGACCAGAAGGATTCTCTAAAGAATCTAGAAAAAAGCTTGGAAGAGCCAGTCAAGCTTGATGCAGATTAATCCAAAGAAGTGTCTCAAACAAACCACGTCCTTGCCATTGATTTCATGATTCGAAACACAACATTTTGATCGTTAGCACAGGATGATCTGTTATCATTGTTTTTTCCCCAAGAAGAGGAAAGGGTGTCGCCAGCACCTCCTCTCCTCGCAAGTGCTAGGTGGAGGGTGAGGTCGTGGGGTGCGTGTGTAACTTACTAATCAAAAAATAAATAAGAGGAAAGGATGTCAAGTTCATTCTAATCTTTAGATTAGGATGCAACCGAATAAAGCAAGGACTTCACTACATAAACATTTAAAAGCTCGAGGCAAAGTTTTCTCCAACCAAGTGAGCTTCATCCAACAAAGAGTTCAACGAAAAACAAGATTAAATACAAAAAAAATCAAATTTTCATATGCAGACTCATAGGCACCATCCATAGGCTACTTGTGTTGCTATTGAGACTTAGTAAATAAAAGTTACGGCAATCTACTAAAATATTGAGGATCATTACTCATGGAAATGGTGATTACACTAAATTACTATGCAAAGATCATTACTATGCAGTCATTATCTGTTAAAAAAAAGCCATTTGTGTATCACAATGAGATTTGACAAGGAATTATGTTGCACTTCATGATGAAAAAGTAGAAAAAAAAAATGTAACCAAATGTCCCTATACATGTATGTATGCTACATCATATGTCAGCCAACAGTAAGACAATCAATTGATCTAATTTATTAATGAAGTAAAGTATGATGTTCAATAGTAGACTAATATATAAATTAATAAAAGGACAAGGTTTGGCTACAAACTGGTTTGTAGCCAACTTGCTACAATCCATTACATGGTAGTTTATAAGACTATCCACATGCATTATTTAAAAAAGTCACATGACTCATTAAATAGGTCATGTGACTAAAGTACACGTGGATGATCTTATTAGGGCACGTTTGGTACACTGTAATAGGTTTTGTAATGTAATAACTATTCCTAAGGATAACTATTCGGTTCTTTAGTTACACTTTTATTATAGGGAATAACTATTCCTTAGGAATGGCTATTCTTTAAAGTGAGGAATAATTATTCTTTAAACTCTCTCTCTCTCTCTCTCTCTCTCTCTCTCTCTCTCTCTCTCTCTCGTTATAATATAAAATACATATTTAGGGTTCTTCTCATGTGTTGTCACCAAACAAATGAGTGGTATTAGTTATTACATTAGAGCTTCTTTTATTCCTTATAATACCGATTCCTATTACATTGTAATAACCATTACAGCGTACCAAACGTGTCCTTAGTAAATAAAAGTAACAGATACGGCAATCTACTAAAATACCGGGGATCATTACTCATGGAAATGGTGATTACACTAAATTACTATGCAAAGATCATTACTATGCAGTCATTATCTGTTAAAAAAAAGCCATTTGTGTATCACAATGAGCTTTGACAAGGAATTATGTTGCACTTTAAAGCTCTATTTGTTTCGACGTAAAACATTTTTTGTTGTAAAATGTTTTCAGATGCAAATGATTTACAGGAAAACATTTGTTTTTCCGGTGTTTGTTTACATTCTGAAAAATGCTCCGGAAAATATTTTACGGTGTTTGGCGTGACGTAAAATGACAAAATGTTTTTTATTTTTGTTTTTTTTTTTTTAACATTTTTATTAAAAACCCAAAATAAAAAGGTATTTATTTTAGAAGTGTAAACACCCATCCATCACAAAATTATGAAACTAATACAAGTTTTTTCATATGATAAATAAACATGATAAATGAAAACAACAAACAACGGGCACCATCCAAAATTATAGTTCATAATCATTCCCATAACATATATAACCATAACACTACTCATCCAATTTTTAATACATAATCAAAATACTAAACATAGTTCCTAAATACATAACCATTGTTCCATAATATTACACATCAAAGGATTATCCAAAATAATTAACATCGTTACATAATACTATTACCATCAAAGTATTTGGGAAACCCAAAACCAATCAATCCACAAAAACTCATACTCAACAAAAAAAAAAAAAAAAAAAAATCAACAATTCCCAAATATCAAACAAAAAAAGAAAATAAAATAAAATCTTCAATTTCATTAGTGCCTATTGAGTTCATCTGATCAAGACCGGTTCCAGGACCTCTAGCCAGCGATGATGACAACGTTGACTGAGGCTTTGAATAACAGTAATGAAGCCACGGCGCAGGAGGCCTTGGAGCTTTTGATCGAGCTTGCTGGGATCGAGCCAAAAAATAAATCAAATCTAATCTGATCCGTAAGAGATAGAGATCGGAGGGGGTGAGGGTTTACCGTGGGAGAAGCGAATTGGAGGAGGGTGGCTCGGTGCGACGGTGCGAGGGGTGGCTCGGGCTGGCTGGGCGAGAGAGAAAGCGAGCAGAGAAAGATAACACAGAGAGAGAGAGAGCACAGGCCGTGTGGCTGGGGGTGGCTCGGGATGGCTGGGGTGATTGTTGGGACAGTGAGAAAGAGAGAGAGCAGAGAGCAGAGACGGTGAGAAAGAGAGGGCAGAGCAGAGACAGTGAGAAAGAGGGAGAGCAAATATAGTGAGAGGCGTGAAATGAGGCTCGCGTGTTTTGGAAAATGTTTACGGAAAAATTTTCCGTAAACCATTTTCCTAATTTTCCTTACCCATTTTCCGATTAATAACAAATATTTTACGGTTGACTTTGATTTTACAGTGAAACAAACACCCGCAAATGATGAAAACATTTTACAGAAAATATTTTATGTCGAAATAAACAGAGCCTAAGATGAAAAAGTAGAAAAAAAATGTAATCAAATGTCCCTATACATGTATGTATGCTACATCATATGTCAGCCAACAATAAGACAATCAATTGATCTAATTTATTAATGAACTAAAGTATGATGTTCAATGGTAGACTAATATATAAATTAATAAAATTACACTAATAGAGGCATAGGAAGCATTACAGTCCGAGTCCGAGTCTGAGTCTGGCTGATGACAAAACAGTTGTGAGCCAAGAAAAGAAGCAGAGAATCCCACAAGCAGAAGCAGTTGGCTTCGAGGAGGGCGAGAGTAGATGCTTTGGATTCGGCTTATATTGGGTCACAATCAAAGGCATGGGCTTCAATTCCGTAAGTTTCAGCTTTGACATTATGGCAATCTGTGTAAAATAAAGTCCCAGACATTCCAGATGAAAGAGTTCATCGAAAAGGGAGTGTGCGAATTCCTTCATCACTTTATACCCATGTGTCCGTTTCTCACTCTCATCAGTAAAGTCATCGATCTCATCAAGACAAGTAGAGTGAACATCTCCAACCAGGGCCGTCCCAAACTTTTTGGGGGCCTCAAGCCAAATCTTAAATTGTGGCCTTTTTTTTTTTTAACCATTCAATATTAAATTAAATTAACATTTATGATTTTTTTTACTAGAATTTCATTTTTCTTGCTCTTTTAGATTCAAAATTATTGATCAAATTTTTATAATCAATTTTCTCTAACATGTTCCTTTCAATTGATAAAATTACTAATCTATTTAATCTTTCTTGTGACATAGTCGATCTTAGGTAAGATTTTATCAATTTTAATTTTGAAAAAGTTCTTTCTGCAGAAGCAACTGTCACAGGAATTGTTAATAAAATTCTATATGCGATGCATGCATTTGGAAAAGATTCTAGTTGGTATATTAAAATTTTGACTATCATTCGGTATATTTTCATTGGTATCTTTTGATTGACTATCATTAAGATTATTTTCATTGGTATCTTTCGATTGACTATCGTAAGTTAGTATATTACACTTTTGACTATCATTCTGAATATTCTCATTAGTATCTTTTGATTGACTAGCATTAGGATTACTTTCATTGTTATCTTTCAATTGACTATCGTAAGAATTATTTTCATTTGTTGAACTATCACCTAATTTTTCTGTGATATTTTGTTTATTACTGATAACAAATTTTTCAAGAGCTCCCTTTTGGGATTCAATCAATTTTTCTATTCTTTTTTTTTTTTTTTTTTAAGTTTTTGATGCCCAGATTCATATTTTCGAGGAGCCATATAGTGAAAAAACAAACAAACAAATAACAACAAATACTTTTCAGCTAAAAAACAAATAACAGCCAAAACAACATATAACAATACTGCAATACTACCTAACTAACAAGTAAAATTTAATAAAATTAAAATAGAAAAGTATAGAACAATAGAACCTAATACGTTGATTTATCCCAAATCCCAATATCTACTGATCTATATAAATTCAATACCTGAACAATGAATATCAAAAATTCACAATTTATTAAATCTTAATTTACAAACACTAATTGCAAAAGAAAAAAAAATTATTCAAGAGGGTAAAGATTGATATTACCTATTCATGTGATGAATCCAAATTTTGTAGAAGATTTCAAGACTCAAATCCTCAAATTTGAAGCCAAGAAAAAATAAATGAATGGAGTCATGTCATAAGTTTAACACTTAAATTTATATGTCATTAATTCATTTTTTTTTAATTATTAATTCCTTCTTATATAAAAAATAAAATAAAAATCTTAAATCAACCTACAACTAAACCTCCTTATCTCCAGTCACCACTAGTCAGAACCCACACACCACAACAATCAAATCCCAAAAATTAAATCCCATATCTTTTCATTTAATATTTTAATTGAAGAAATTATAATAAAAGAAAGCCGAAAATTAACTCTCTCACCCACATGCTCTTCAACATTCCCTCATACTCCGTAAATAAGATAAATAATAGAAAAAATTATATTTTAAACCTTATAGTTTAGGGATGTTAACAAATTAAACTATATAGTTTACAAAGTAATTAATAAATTAAATTTTCATATTTAAAAAAGTAATAAATTAAACCTTGAAGTTTTAAAGGTAACAAATTAAACCTCAAAGTTTAAAAAAATAACAACCCAAACATCAACTTATATAAGTAAAATAAGGATTTAATTTGTTATTCTTTGAAAGATCATGGTTTAATTTGTTACTTTTGAAACTATAAAGTTTAATTATTACAACCCTAAACTATAAGATTTAAGATATAATTTTTCCTAAACAATAAAAGGATTCCGTTTAAAACTTAGAACAACTCCAAACCTTTTTTATTGGCTAGGTGATACCTTTCATTAGCCGCAAAAGAATCAAAAAGTCTAGCTAGAACTCCCGAATTGTCCACGACAATTACATCAACTCTCTCACACGTCAAGTAAAACCCACCAGCTAGACAGCTACACATTCTTTTCCCCCGAATGCATGCATAGCCTGCATTGACTGATAGTTATAGATGGATAATGTTGTTGACATATTTTATGAATCTAAACATTTATAAACTAACAGTCAGTGGTTTGATGACTTCCATTATGTTTTTGAACTTGGGAGCGTAGAGCTATAACTTGTTATTATTATTATTATTATTGGATGAAAGTCAAGGAGGGAATAGTAAACTTCTATGCATTGATAAATAAAAGAAATGATATTTTCGCACCCGTTTATATTATTTTCATACTATTGCTGCGGAAATAGTACAAATTGATATGGAAATAACACCAAACTAAATAAATAACTACAAAGTATGATGACATTGGCTGGGTTTGCTAAGTACTCAAATTATGAATTCCAGCCGAAAACATTTTATAGAATCTGAGAATATGCATTTTTCTGAAAAATTTATACTAATATTTTTTATTAAAAGGTAATTATAGTGAATCAAATTGTGTTTATATATATTATGCAATCAATAAATTATTATTTTTAAATAATGGCCATAACACAAAAATAAAACATTATCTTGTGTTTTAATTTAATCTCCAATATAAAAATATAATACACTACCATTAACAAATTTAAATTAAATTTATTATTTTTTTACAGATTAATTTCAATAGCAAACAAATTGAATTAACCTATTTTTAATTAGATAGCTTTGTACATAAGAAATTTTTTAAATCAATATATCTTGTTAACAATTTTTACATAAATTTTGTTTTTCCACTTCTTTTTTTTTGCCTTCCTTCCCTTTCTTTTTTCTTTTAACTTTCCCCCCACTTTTATTTATTTATTTATTTTTCTTCTTAATATGTTGGCGAGCGGGGTTGGAGCTGTGGCAGTAGGTGTGGCCAAGATGGCTGCCTATCATGCTATATTTGCTGATGGTTTTAATTTCTAAGGGTTATTTGTATGGTTTCTTGTTTTGATTAGGGTTTTGTATAGTGTTTAATTAGGTTGTATATAGCATTTTATAAATTCCTTGAGCTTCTAAACCTGTGTTTAGATGGAAGAACATGATAGAAGAAGATTACTGAAATATACTAAAAATTAATAGTATAATTTTCAATGATTTTCCTATCTACTAGCTGTCTTAACGTCTCAAACATACAAGCTAAGGGAATTTCTATCTTTGTAATTTGTACATATCCTGGATCAGGATGTCTATTGTTTGATTGTTGGGTACTTGGTCCTGTAAATATAAAAGTTTGGGTTTGTGTATAGAAAGTATTGGGCTCTAAGGATGTCATGGTTATATTTGTATTGATAATCATCTAACTTCCAAAGAAGGGGTTGGTGTCCAGACACCTTAGAGGTACGACAACTGCATTGGTAGCTTAGGTAAAATAACTAGCAACTATCGGAGAGAATAGTAAATAGTAATCACTCTAACTTAGATCAAATGAGGAATTTCTGTTGACGAATGGGCTACTCAAAGGAATAGTTTTTGATATATACTCAAAGGAATAGTGAATGACCATCATGGTGGAATACTTATTAGAGTGACAAAGAGGAATAAATACAAATCATACGTGTGGAGGGTGACTCAAAGATACTTGGAGCTCAAGAATTAAAGTCTATCTTATGGTCGGTTAATGTGACATGCAACACAATATCCTGATGACACGTGTTCATTTCGTTAAACATGCTTAGGAATTAGGATCAACACACGTAATATCACGTTAAGGCATAAATCAAGGCACTAAGCCTTGAGAGTCATATTCGAGATTAAGCCTTTCCCTCATGAAATTCCATATCTTTGTAATTTGTGTTCTCCACTTTCAATAAAAACTTCTTTTTTTTTTTTCCAGAGAATATAAAGAAGTATGGGGATTTGATATCATGCATACTAAATAAATTGACAGGTTGAATTTTTTTTGGATAATTTTATAAATTAAGGTTCACACCATTCTTCAAGACATCAATTGACAAATGGCTTGAATTGGATCAAGCCTTACAAACCAAATTTTTTCACTGTCTCCATCAAAACCCATAATTAAGTGTTATTTCAAACTGTAAATTTAGGTTCGTTTTGAAAGATAACTCCAGAACTCACACTGACCCGAGAGTGGTCAATAACTACTGATGAATCTTTAAGTCTATAAATCAAAATGAGTGTGTGTATTATTATTATGTTTTGTTCATCTCCCTTCTTCTCTAAATTAGGTAAGGGTGGCTATTTTCAAAAAAAGAGAAAAAAAAAATGTAAGAAAAGTGAAGAGAAAGAGTAATATGTGTGAGTAGTAATGCTACAAACACAACATATTTCACAACATATTTCATGATGATTGAGGTGTTAGTTTTTAATTAATTCCCATTTGGATCCACTACTAACATTATTTTATTGTGTACTATTCATAGCTTAACACATCAACAATTATAATTTTTTTGCGTGAAATTTTTTGTAGCTTTAGACTTATTATACTTGTGGGTTGTCTTTTTTGGGTAATTAAGGAGCCCTAAATCAAACCCATACTTTTTGGCTAAAAACGACAACTTGATTCTTGTAAAAAAAAAAAGACAACTTAATAAGATTAGGGTCCATTGGTCTCAATTCCAAAAGGGTGTAATACTGTAATGTGCTTCTGACTGTTAAACTAAATGTTTAAGAGTTAAGACTTGAAAGGGCATTAGAGCTGATTGAAAAAAAAAAAAAAAAAAGAGGAGAGAGAGAGCCCATTCCTAAGACCAACTAGTAATTGGGAAACTTGACCAATAAAAAACACCTTTACATTGCACCTACGCTTTAGAAGTTCACATGGTCATTTGTGACATGCCAAGCTCATGCATGTTGTATTATACTTTTTATCCTCCAAACTTGAAAACTCATGGGTTGGACCTTGAGTTTTTCTTCGTGTCCACTAAGTGTTTTGTCTTGTAGTGGTGTGGGCTTTGATAATTATTTGCCCAGTAGAAAGCTTGAATTTGCAAGAGTGTTGATGGGCTTTATGGACTTGTAGCCCAATGAAACCAAACAACTTGCTAAATGATTTTGACATGGGCATTTCCCACGTAATGGTTAATTTTGTGTATATAAAGGCTATATTTGTGGGACTCGACTCGTGTAAATTGGAAAATATGGGCCATGAGCTCACATTACGCTGCAATAGTTTGTGAGTCATTGGGTTAGCGAATAAAAATGTGCCAGGGGATAACTTTTTTTTTTTTTTTTTTTTGATAATTAACAAAAATGAGGCCCGAGCACAATCTAATTCAAGTGATGTATACGATTTATTCCATGATGAAAACATTGAGATCATTTACCGTTAAGGATGGTGGTTTAGAAATCAATACATGTACTCCTAAGTGATTTAGTAAGTAAAAGTTTTATTTGAATCCTACAAATAAGAAGCACCTATGGAATAAATTTTACACCCCAACGCATTGCTCACTAAAATCTGGTGTGATTCCCTACATGGATAGCTTCCATATAAGACCATTCCCGATGGGTTAGGCATAACACTGTTAAAGCTAAAATATGCTTAATATACCTCAAAAACCACTCCCAATGGACTAGGTATAGATGAGGCAAAATAACTCTAAGCTATAGTGCTTAGGCAAAAATGCCCAAGCAGTATAAGCTTAGGCAAAACAATATTTTATTATATCTTTTATTTTTAATTAGTTCTCTCTTTTTCTCTCTCTCCTTTTTGGGTTGTGTGTTTGAAAGTTTTAGAAGAAATAATAAAAAATGAATGAAAAATGAATATTAAAATGAAATAGAGTTGAGAATAAAGAATTGAATGTGAGTATTTTGAAAAATGGTTAGCTAAAATTAAAAAAGTAAGGTCTTAAGCCAAATTTTGACTTAAAATTTATAGAACCCATTGGGAATGCTCTAAGCATGTTTGCAAGTTCAAGTGTACTTAGTGTAGCATCAAAATTTGAGCTGGACGTACCCAACATCTAAACCGAATTTTTTTTTAATGATAGAAATTCTAATATAAACTTACACACTTGTATATTTTGAAGATTCCGGAGATCGAACCTACTCCCTCATAAAGGGGTGAGACATTTTGGAAAAAATGATTACCATTGAGCCGAATACCCAAGTGGCATTCAAACCGAATTTTGGTGCCATGAGAATTAGGCCTATTTCCCTAATACTTGTTTTTCAAATTGAAAGTCAGACTTTAGTTAACACAATATATACTAGCATCCAAAATGGTAAACAAGACAGATGAAGTTTATTACATTTGGTTACAGTACAATTTTTCTATGATTTGTCCAACAAACCATCAAGACAACAAACTAGTAAGAAAGAAAGAAAGGCTTAAGATTTGATAATAAACAAAGAAGACTGTGTCAACTCTCACATTTTATAGAAAAATATTTGAGTTGGGTTACCGAATAAAAATGTGCCACGGGATAGCAAAAATGAGGCCCGAACATATTCTAATTAAAGTGATGTATAAGATTATGATGAAAACACTTGAGATCATATAGCATAAAGGGTGATGGTTTAGTGGTTAATATGCGTACTCCCAAATGGTTTAGAGAGTGAAGGTCCCGTTCGAATTTCACAATGTGAAGCGTTTGTGGAATAAATCCCACATCCCTACACATTGCCCACTAGTTCCCTAAAATTTGTAATTTCAATCGAGTGAAAAGTGAGTTAGCTTGAGCGAATTGTGGCAGAAAGTTAGTTATCAATAGAATTTTACATGATAAAATGAATGAAAATGAACTTTTTATGTCCCTAACGGCTAACAATCATAACAACCTTTTAGATACATATTATGTGTAATATACGAAAAAAATAAAAATAAAATAAAATAGAATAAGTGTAATTAAGTTTATATTTTAACAAAGAATAAATAATAATTATATTTTCCTAATATAATCCCATCAAACCCTAGACACCCTAAGGGATATATAAACCTATGTTTCTCCTTGTTAGTAGAAAACCCTATAGTCTCTTTCCCTCTCTCCCCCTTACACGTTAAACTCATCCAATTCCTTTAACTTGGTAACCTCCACCTTCATCACCAAACTCCAAGGATATCGGTGACGAAACTAGTACAAAGTGATATTTGCTTATTGTTTTTTTCATTGAGGTAAGTGGGACTTTACACATTACTCTCCTTACGTTCCCCATAATTATTGTCAAACCCATTGGACTTTCTGTCTTGATAAATTTATACTTTCTTGAGTGCTCTTAGTCCATTGAGATCTTTCCTTCACATTGTATTGTGACAGCTAGTGACCGTTACAATATCAAATTATTTTTACATAACTCTTGAGCTATTGATTTTGCCAAACTGAATTGTTCATGTTGTACGTACCCTTAATTGAATTCTTGCCATGAAATAAATTTAGTGACCCCGTCCATGGGTGCAATACATGGGCCATAATCTAGATTATGAAATTGATGTTGTGGAGAATGGGATATTGAGCAAATTTTAAGTGACCTTACCCGTGGGGCCAATACATGGGAGTGACCCTTCCTGCGGGGGCAATACACATGACATGGCTTCTTGAATTATGTATTTATGACATTGTGATTATATCCTGCTATGCTTTTAATATTCCAAACCAATTTGTATCTCTAGCTATCATGTCTCATTTATTGCCTTAATTCTTATATTGGAATATTTCGGAATTACCAGTTCATTGTTAACCAACCCTGTTATTATCCTATCTACTCCTTACTTCATATAAATCCAGTTCCTTCTGTTACCCCTCGATGGTAGTGTGTGAATACCACTTATTGGGCTTTTAGCTCATCCCCGTTGTTATTATATTTTTCAGATTAGCTGCTTAGATCCATAGTGAGGAAAGGTTGCTAGTACGTGATCATTTATTGCCGGTGGACTACTATTGAGATCTCTGGCATTTAGCTAATCTTGAGGAAATTCTTTTGTGAGGATTCTAAGTTTTGATTTAAAGAGACTGTTTTTGTGAGGATTTAATTGAGGTCTTGTTCCATCTAATCTTGTGGAGTTTGGATTATTTGACTATTTTTGGAAACTAGTTGAATTATCTTATGATTTGATTTTGAAATTAGACTTATTTGTCTTAGAAATTTCTTATTGCGAGTTAAATAAGGATTTGTTGAATTGAAAATTTCGGGGCGTTACATTATGATCCTAAGAAAGCAATGATAAGTTTGAAGATTTGATATATAAAACTTGAATAAATAGCATATTGAAGCAAACAGTGAGAATTAGGATACATAGTATAACCTGTAGGCTCAATTCCCCTAGCATTTGCCGCTTTTGAAATTTTCATAGTGCTAATCCTTTGATTTTCCTCTGTTTGGTGGCATTCAAATTTCTTTCCCCTTGAACCTGCCTTTCTTCAGTACCACTACTACCACCACAACCACTTTTCGTGGCGCTTCCTGCACATTAGAGTCATCAAGAGCGAGCTTGAATGCAGAACATATTCTCTTGTCACCATTGAAACATTTAATGAATAGTTATCATGATACGATCATACATGGTGCTTGTAGTATATACAAGTGTAGCCCACTATTCTTGTTGTGCATATGATGCAAAGAACCAAGAATATGGAAATGCATTTGTTTTATTTACGTTGATTTGGTTGTTACTTGTTAGTGTTTACCTAGTCTTTTGTATTCAGTTATAGTGGTCCACTTTATGCGCATGTTATTTGCATAATGGGTCCTAGGTTTGTGTTAGTTGGTTCATGGATCCTATTATTTTGGTAGTGGAAGTTGTAGAACTTTGTATAAAGCCAACATTTGGCTTTCAAAATAATTATCCGATTAAGCATAAATATATTTGTAGTCTTTAATACTCTTAGGAGGTTGGATTTCCTCAAAAAACCTATTTCTATATGTTAGGATTTCCTCAATTAAATCTACATCTTTTCTTTTGGTTCTTTGTTTGCTCCAATGCTATTTTCCTCCTTTGTTAAAAAATTATGAACGTATCATACCACAAAAGTTTAGACTAAATTCTGGTGTGATTCCCTCCATGGATAGCTGCCATATAACTATATAAGCATGGTTGCAAGTGTAAGTGTAGCATCAAAATTTGAGCTGGACACAATCATCTAAACCGATTTTTGGTGCCATGAGAATTAGGCCTTTTTCCCTCATATGTGTTTTTCAAATTGAAAGTCAGATTTTACTTAACACAATATATACTACTATACTAGCATCCAAAATGGTAAACAAGACAGATGAAGTCTATTTCATTTGGTTACAAAACAATTTTTCTATAGATTGTTCAACAAACCATAAGAAAACTAGTTAATTGATCCTAAGATTTGTGGTATAATAAATAATTTCCTTGTGGCAATTCACTTGTATCTTGCTGATCATCCAATTGAAGATGATTGATAGAATAATTGAATATGAGATGGGCAGCCAGATGATCATACCTAATAAACTAAAGTATGGAAAGCATTGAGAATTGAGATGCATTGGTGGCCATGAATATGGATTTATGATGTGCATGCTACAAATTCAAAAAGTCAAAACAACTCAGATGATACTTCTTCTTTTTCAAACCTCTTAATGCTTTATGTATCACCAATACATAAACGTGTACAAGGCTACAAGCTCCAATTATTCTTCTTAAAATACTCAGATGATACAGCTTTTTCAAAATACAAATGAAAGTCAACTTTACAGCCTTCGCAGAAAGAAAGAAAGGCGTAAGATTTGATAATAAACAAACATTAAGATTTGATAATAAACAAACATAACAAACAAAGAAGACTGTGTCAAATGCTTAACATAAAGAAAAGAGTACTACAAATTTTGGTAGTAACTTTCCAGCAACAACAAAACAACAAAAATAGAGTCTTGGTCCCCAAAAAAAAAAACCTTAACAAAATAATGGGCTACATGTTAGGTACATTTGAACTCGTAAACAATATTAATCTATTGCAACAGCTACCATGTAATTAAACTATTGGGCCAAAAAACTATACACTTATTCACGGAAAGCATCATATAATAAAACTAATTAGAGATGATAATAACAGGTCAATTTTTCATCAGTTGGGTTAAGGCTCTTCCAGGTCAATTTATATGTCTCGAATGCCATTAAAGTCAGAAACATTGGTGCAATTCATATTGACATACCTTCAAATCTTTCTCATCAAGGGGTCTTCATTGTGAGTATACTGCAAAAAGTAACTCTTCTGTGGGATTGAAGGTAATTAATATCTTATTCGTGATATTTACTTTGTTTGGATTTATGTAACTTCTAAGTTCATTCCTCCTGTTTCACTTTCAGCTTCAAGGTCGATTACCCATAAAGATGCTATTTTTCAGGGAAAGCGGTACGTTTTTTAGACTTTAAACTTTCAAGCTTTCATTTTCATGAGAACCAAACTGATAGTTTATGTGTGTAGAACCCAGATCGTGTTCCTGTGCTCCCAAAAATGACAATAATGATCTGCATGGTAGGGTTAGCTGTGGTTTGATTTGATCTGTTGATTTTGATCCAGATTGATTAAGGCTTAGGGGCTTAAAATGTTGACAATTTATTCAAATATGTTCGAATTAAAATTGTCAATATCATATTGAAGCCGTTTCGGTTTGATTAAGAGAGAGGGATGAGTTTAAGTTATAGTGTAACTTCTAAACTGGTTTAGCAAAAAAAAAATAGTGTAACTTCTAAACTAAGTAGGAACTAGGAATGGAGATATTAATAACTTGCGGAGCTTGTGGAGATATTTTAGAACCTTTTCATTTGCATGTGTGACATCCCTGGCTCAAATACCTGGGGCTAATAATACTCATGTGTAGAATTCAATTGACTTAAAGATCATTGATTCTATACATAGGGGACGCTCTTTGTGGAAAAATCCGTTGAAGGTTACAAAATCTAAGAAACGGCATCCCTATAGAGACAAAGCCTTGAGGAAAGTGAAAGGAGGAGGACTAGGCCCCAGAATCTCAAGACTTCCAAAAATGACAATATTGAGTAGTATATTGGAACCACATATATTGTAACTAGAGTAAACAATCACTTTCCTACA
>BKZX01030060.1:16675-30842 GCA_014362285.1 Fagus crenata | reverse complement strand
CAATTGAGTTGTCAATAAGTCAAGTATCTTCTTCTTCTTCTTCTTCTATAGAAAAAGATGCATAAACAATTGAGTTGTCAATAAGTCAAGTATGAGAAATCTTGTAACGCTGAAAATCTGGTAGCATGGCTTTGGCATCATCAATTCTATAGAAAAAGATGCATAAATAATTGAGTTGTCAATAAGTCAAGTATGAGAAATCTTGTAACGCTGAAAATCTGGTAGCATGGCTTTGGCATCATCAAGGACAAGACCGTAGGCGTTGTGAGTGGCCTCATGAATCCTGACTACAGCAAAATCTGCATCAACAAGACCAACTTCCCTAGCAAAGAGAATAACTCTCTCTTAGCAGCTAAAGCTTCAATCATTTCCACCCGAGTCACTTGTTTTAACTTCCTGGCTTAAAGTTGTAATCACCATACCTGCGGAATCACCAATGACCACACCTATAACCCTTCATTTGATTCTTTTTTATCAAAACACGCACAACATTTATTCAAGCCACTGATTAACATCAATAACTATAGGGGAGGTGAGTATAAAAAAAAAAAGTTGTTTGGTTGGTGTTTTTTTCTCCAGTTTTCTGGTTTTAAAATAAAATTTCTGTAAGTTAGAAATTCCTTTGGTAACCATGAAAACAAAACCTGTACTTTTAACACAAAATTCTCTAATAGTAAAGAAAACTAAATAATATTTCCATTTTCTTTTTCAACTCCCAAAAGAACAGGAGTGAACAAAGTACTTCACAGTAACTCTTATGTATGTTGGATGGCATTTTTTTTACATTTTTAAACTTTTATCTGCACTTGTTTACATTTTTATCCAACAGAGTACTTCACAGTAAATTTATAAACTTTTATCTGCACTAGTTTACATTTTTTATTTTTTTTTTCGCTGGATGGCATTGAGTTAATATTGCTGAAATATTTTTGTTACTGTCCCCGTCTAAAACCTAGAAAGCTCTAGGAGAAAATAAAACTTATTAATATATGTTCTTGAAGGTTGTTATTTGATTGTTGGGAATGATATAGAAGTATGGTTAATTTGTGCATAGAAAAATTGGTGCCTTTTGGATGTTATATTTGAAAAACAGGATACCTATAAGATTCATCTTTGTAATTTGTGTTTTGGCCTTGAAAGAAAACTTCTGTTCTTATGGGAAAAAGAAAAAGAAAAAAAGAACAGAAGTATGGATATTTGATTGAATTGACAGATTTGAATCTTTTTTTCTTTAGGGGGACAATTTTTGTAATTTTCACATGGAATGGTTTTGCACATAATTTATTCTTTTTGCTATTTAATTAATTAGAAAGAGTTTCACACTATTTATTCATTAAATCCCTGATATGTGAAGGGAAATATCAAATATATATGATGCTAACATTTTCATAAAGAAGAGATATTGGACTTTTGTTTACCTTTTTCTTGGTGTAATGCAATGTTGAAGATTTTTCAGTTGGAATTTTTTTTTTTTTTTTTGTTGTAATAGGTGTTAATTTAGGATTTGATTTTAGGTTTTAAAACTCTTTGTAAAACCTTATGTCTGTACCCTCAAATTATAATTAGGTTTGTGTTATGAAACCATTCCATGGACTGCAGCAATGGCCAGTGCCACTCGCCGCTCACTCAGTTGAGTGTATGGCTAGGTAACAAGTTGACTATTACACACACACACACACACAGAACCACCACTACCACCGCTGGCATTTCTTTTTTGTTATATTTAGCTTCTGTATATGTATAAGTAAAAACAAACGTGACAAATGTGATTATGTTTACCATGGTTAATATGAAGTTACATATATATATATATATATATTGATAGAAATATATGAAGTTACATATTAATTCTTCGATTTTATTTAAAAATAGAATGTGTAGAATTGTAATTAGAATGTGTAATTATACTGCTTTAGAAAGAATACTTATAGCAAATAAAAAAAGAAAGAAAGAATACTTATAAAATGATATAAATCCTTAATTTTATTTTAATGACTTGACGTTGGCCGCTTCCATTAAGGTAGGTGTCGGGGTCTTAATTTGGAACTTTCCTTCTGTTTTGGACTTAGTTTTAATAATATTGACAAATATCAATATGTTAGAAATAAAACAGCGCTGACCAAAAAGCTTGGACTCTAGTTGAGCTCTACTTTCTATTTTTTATTTATTTTTGGACGTATAATGTTTTCTAGAATTTTGAATTCACAAGGAAAGTCAACATTTATTTTTATTTTTTATATTTTAATATTTGGTGTGTCAAGCTCTTAAAAAAAATGATGTCCTTGTCAACGCCCATGTTGTCTCACCATATGGGGTTATTAGGTTAGCTTTAATACTATTTTTAAAATTCCAAGGAAATAGTTAGTTACATTTGCGATTATATCTTAAAAAGATTAGTCAATTTATAATTGAGGCTTATTAAAGTCCAGATAAACATAGTATATGCCCAATGTGAAATTAAACACATACCCTCACATTGTGATGCTCCATAATTATATTGATATTGAATCTGAGTGCGTGTTAAATTTCACATTGGACAAATACAGGTTGATGTAAGCTTTATAAACAACAATAAAGAGTCTCAATTGCAACTTGACTAGTTATTTTGGGGTATAAGCGCATATGTGACTTTTAAAGTCCATCATTTATGATATATCAAAATGGAACTCATCGAAGTTTATTTAAATCCTGAAAATCATCTATAATTAAATTTATGCTAAATTTCTTAAAAATTTCCCATTTGATGTACAAAATTAAAGAGTCTGTTAGAATATTATCTTTCATTTTGCTGCATAAACTAGTTTGGATAATATTCATGATTGAAAATGCTCATTCTATAATTGCAATAGAAATTAGAAGAATAAGTACAAGTACAACCACTCTATAAATAAATTGATAAGCTATTGATTTTTCAGTCCTTACTAGCCATTAGTACAATTTAAAAATATTTAATAATTTTTTGAAGTCCATATGCTGAACTATATTATGCTAATAATGGTGAAGTTCATTTTCAACTATAGTTTTTCATGATTTGTAAATTATTGCAGATAAAACTTGTTTATTAACAAACAAATATCATCAATTCTAAAAATATTCACACGCCTCTCAAAGATCTAAAGCTGAGTTAAGAATAAACAACTCCACTATATGTTTACTAAGCCAATAATTTAATTCTTACAGTTGAGAATTATTGCAGCATTAAAAAAATCTAATCAATAATGATGTTGAATTATAAAGTCATCTTGCAGATGGGAAAAAAGAAAACCCAAATAATTCTTTACGTGGAGCTAGACAGCATGGTAGCACTTAAATTCCAAATTCACAAACTTTTAATTTTGGATCCTAAAATAAGCCAATTTCCAAAATATCATATGAAACACATAGTTATGATCGCATAGGCTATTTGCGTTTTTCTTAACAAAATATATATATATATATATATATTAAATGGGATTCGTTAGTAAAGATTATTTTGATTTTTGTTTTGGAATTAGGCCATTGACCACGTATATGAGCTGGCTAGGTGACGACTTTACATTTTTGATTTTTTGTTTATTACTTTTAGGTTAGGCCAAAGCGTTCACTTGTTGATGCATGTGTTTACTGTCTATAAGAGCATTCACAGTAGTTTCCTCAATTTTTTTGCTAAATGGGTTCTAAAAAACCCACCTTTTCTCATTTAGCTAAAGAACCACTACACTAGACTCCCTATTTTAACTTTACTATTTCATTTTTAAATACATTTTTATTTATTTCTTTCTTTCACAACTCCCAAAATACCTACCTTTCCCATTTTCCTCCTCACTCTCCCTCTCTACCCGTTGTATATCCCCTCCCTCTATTCTTTTTCTTTTTTATTTCCTTTTTTTCCCACCACCCACGTACCCCTTCCCTTTTCTCTCATTTCCTGCCCAGTACATCCCCTCCTCAACCTTTCTTTTTTCTTTCTTTTTTTCTTTCTTTTCTCTCAGTTCGTCCCCCTCCTCTTTCCTTCCTTTTTTCTTTCTTTTTTCCTTTCTTTTCTCTCATTTCCTGCCCAGTACATCCCCTCCTCAACCTTTCTTTTTTCTTTCTTTTCTCTCAGTTCGTCCCCCCCTCTTTCCTTTCTTTTTTCTTTCTTTCTTTCTTTTCTCTCATTTCCTCTCCCTGCTGAGTACTGTTATTGTTGGCGCCAACTCGAGGGAGCAAAAGCGGGAGATAGAAAGCAAGAGAGAGAAAATATGATTATTTAATAGTTAAGCGGATAAACAATTGCTCCTCCAACTTATGGAGCGACTGTTCATCCTCATCCATATTTCACTCGATTGGGGAGGCTGGTGTGGTGTGATTTTCCAAAATTTTTGCTATATTCGGGTGTTTTATACGGTTTATTAAGCCTACTGTGAATGCCCTAATAGCATTCCCATTAAACCATTAGCTATTTTAGCTCTTCAAAAACCCATTTTTTTTTATTTTAATTATCAACTTTTACAAAATACCTCATCTCCTATTCTTTATTTTACAATAAATCTTATTAAAATATTATAAAAAAAAATTCTTTTATTATTATTTTTTCCAACACTCTCCCAAATCCCACGCCGGCAACCACAACTTTTTTCTAGTCTTACTCAGAAACCAAGTCCATACTTCATACTCACACATCAGGGTCACATATATTACTGTAAGTTTTTATGTTTCCGCCATTAATGCAGAAATAGCAACACAAACATAACCATAATTATAAAACCAGAATCATTCATATAAAAGGACCAAATTCATAATCCTTAAAAATCACCATCACAGAGGTGAAGGACAAGGTAAAGGGTGGACTCCTTCTGGATGTTGTAATCAGCCAAAGTCCTCCCATCTTTCAACTGCTTCCTAGCAAAAGTCACCGTCTACACCTTTCCACCACAACCATAAAGCAATCCAAACCCAAGCATTAATTTTATGTTTTCAAAGAAATCAAAATTCACAGCAACTAAAAGCTTAAATCTCCTACACCAAAGAAATTAAAGACTTTGTGCTCCACACCCTTAACCACCACTCCTTCCCTCACCCAGCCCCGACCCAACACTGGTCTGGTTAGATCTGGGCACACGCAAGCTGCACCTGCACCAACTTCTCTTGTGCCACCGGTGAGTGCGGCAACTGAATCAAGTGCAACGGCTTAGGTGGCGCAACCCAGCCACCTTAGCTCAGTCCAGTCTCCACCTTAGCTCAGTCTAACCCAGGTCAACGACTTAGGTCAACCATCTGAGATAGGAGAGAAAGGCAAGAGAGAGGAGAGAGAATGAATAAAAAAGACTAAAAAATATATTTACATGATCAACTTGGTATTGATACCAAATACTATAGCATCTTGGATTTCTTTGAGCAAAAATAAATGATCAGATGCGAGTTTTATTTGTGTGATATTTTGCTCCAATCATATCTATTTTTGCTAAAAAGCTAGTTTACCTATGTTGCTGTGAATGCTCTTAACATATATGTTGATCCCAATATAAATAATTTAAAAGAAGAGTACATGTTAGAACTATTATAAATTTTATAATTAATAAAATCTTTATAAATTGAGATGACATCTTAAATGAATGGAGTCATGTCATAAGTTTAACACTTAAATTTATATGTCATTAATTCATTTTTTTTAATTATTAATTCCTTCTTATACAAAAAATAAAATAAAAATCTTAAATCAACCTACAACTAAACCTCCTTATCTCCTGTCACCACTAGTCAGAACCCACCCACCACAACAATCAAATCCCTAAAATTAAATGCCATATCTTTTCATTTAATATTTTAATTGAAGAAAAAATAAATAAAAGAAAGCAGGAAATTAACTCTCTCACCCAAATGCTCTTCGACATTCCCTCATACTCTGTAAATAAGATAAATAATAGAAAAAATTATATTTTAAACCTTATAGTTTAAGAGTGTTAACAAATTAAACCTTATAGTTTACAAAATAATTAATAAATTAAATTTTCATGTTTAAAAAAGTAACAAATTAAACTTTGAAGTTTTAAAAGTAATAAATTAAACCTCAAAATTTTAAAAAGTAACAATTTAAACATCAACTTATATAAGTAAAATAAAGATTTAATTTGTTACTTTTGAAACTATAAAATTTAATTGTTACAATCCTAAACTATAAGATTTAAAATATAATTTTTTCTAAATAATAAAAGGAATCCGTTTAGAACTTAGAACAACTCGAAACCTTTTTTATTGGCTAGGTGATACCTTTCATTAGCCACAAAAGAATAAAAAGGTCTAGCTAGAACTCCCGAATTGTCCACGACAATTACATCAACTCTCTCACACGTCAAAGCCACATCATCACAATGCGTCAAGTAAAACCCACCAGCTAGACAGCTACACATTCTTTTCCCCCGAATGCATGCATAGCCTGCATTGACGGATAGTTATAGATGGATAATGTTGTTGATATATTTTATGAATCTAAACATTTATAAACTAACAGTCAGTGGTTTGATGACTTCCATTATGCTTTTGAACTTGGGAGCGTAGAGCTAGAGCTTCTAACGCAACCTGCCGTTTCTAATCAGGAAAAAAAAAAAAAAGAGCTTCTAATACAACCTGAACAATATAAATATCAGTCAATGTGTGGGACCTATGGGTCTGTAGCCCTGGCTGTCTGGCTGAACCACTGAAGTCCAGCCATGTTTGACGCAAACCTCAAAATCGCACACTCAACTCGACCATCCATTTTGGGTAGGTAACAGTTAGAAAGAAATTGTGTGTCAGAGGAATGCCCTTTTTTTTGTTTTTTATTATTATTGTTGTTGTTTTTTTTTTTTTTTTTAATTGGATGAAAGTCAAGGAAGGAATAGTAAACTTCTATGCATTCATAAGTACAGGGAAATAATATTTCTGCACTAGTTTATATTATTTTCGTATTATTATTGTGGAAATAATAAAAAAGGATGCACTATTACACCATTTTTTGTTATTTATGCATCAATGATGCAGAAATAATACCAATTGATATGGAAATAACACCAACCTAAATAAATAACTATAAAGTATGATGACATAGGCTGGGTTTGCTAAGTACTCCAATTATGAATTCTATCCAAAAACATTTTACAAAATGTGAGAATGTATTTTTCTGAAAATTTATACTAATATTTTTTATTAAAAGGTAATTATAGTGAATCAAATTGTGTTTGTATATATTATGCAATCAATAAATTATTATTTTTAAATAATGGCCATAACACAAAAATAAAACATTATCTTGTGTTTTAATTTAATGTCCACTATAAAAATATAATACACTACCATTAACAAATTTTAAAATAAATTTATTATTTTTTACAAATTAATTTCAATAGCAAACAAAATTGAATTAATCTATTTTTAATAAGATAGCTTTGTACATAAGAAAATTTTTAAATCAATATATCTTGTTAACAATTTTTACATAAATTTTGTTTTTCCACTTCTTGTTTTTTGCCTTCCTAACTCCTTCCCTTTCTTTTTTCTTTTAACTTTCCCCCCATTTTTTATTTTTTTATTTGTTTTTTTATAATATGTTGGCGAGCGGGGTTGGAGCTGTGGCAGTAGGTGTGTCCAAGATGGCTGCCTATCATGCTATATTTGCTGATGGTTTTAATTTCTAAGGGTTATTTGTATGGTTTCTTGTTTTGATTAAGGGTTTGTATAGTGTTTAATTAGGTTGTATATTGCATTTTATAAATTCCTTGAGCTTCTAAACCTGTGTTTAGATGGAAGAACATGATAGAAGAAGATTATTGAAATATACTAAAAATTAATAGTATAATTTTCAATGATTTTTCCTATCTACTAGCTGTCTTAACTTTAGATCAAATGAGGAATTTCTGTTGAAGAATGGGCTACTCAAAGGAATAGTGAATGACCATCATGGTGGAATACTTATTAGAGTGACAAAGAGGAATAAATACAAATCATACGTGTGGAGGGTGACTCAAAGATACTTGGAGCTCAAGAATTAAAGTGTCACATGCATTGGAAAAGTCATTGCCATCCCTTTTTCCTCATAGATGACCAATGAAGAGAAGATAAATCTATCTTATGGTCGGTTAATGTGACATGTAACACAATATCCTGATGACACGTGTTCTTTTCGTTAAACATGCTTAGGATCAACACACATAATATCACATTAAGGCATAAATCAAGGCACTAAGCCTTGAGAGTCATATTCGAGATTTAGCCTTTCCCTCATGAAATTCCATATCTTTGTAATTTGTGTTTTCCACTTTCAATAAAAACTTTTTTTTTTTTTTGAGAAAATATAAAGAAGTATGGGGATTTGATATCATACTAAATAAATTGACAGGTTGAATTTTTTTTTTTTGGATAATTTTATTAATTAAGGTTCACACCATTCTTCAAGCCATCAAATTGACAAATGGCTTGAATTGGATCAAGCCTTACAAAGCAAATTTTTTCGCTGCCTCCATCAAAACCCATAATTAAGTGTTATTTCAAACTGCAAATACCAATCAAGTCCAAAGCAATGCTTGAACCTATGCAAAAGAATTGACGTAGTCATCATGTATTTGGGTTATCAGCAGCTCCGATCTTCTAAAAAAGAATATGTTTCTCTCCTCAATAATTTCATGAACAAAGTGAAAGAGAACAATTTGAGTTCCAAATCCACATGCACCAAATTACTATCAACTGTGTTATTCTCCACCTACTTAATAGGATTGACAATCTCAAATACATTAAAAGTAACATCTTGATTATAAACTATCTTCGTTATTTAGGGACACCAAAACCTATATCCTTTAACACCTGAACTCAAGCCCAAGAAAATAACTTTCTTGACTACCAAATGTGTAAGGAGTCATATTCACAAGTAGGTGATCTAGACCATACATTTAGGGCAGTCTTCACCTCATTTGTTGCTACATGAAAATAATTGATGATATGACATGCATATGATATTGCATTGGCCTAAAATTCTCTATGGAATTTTGCTTGAGAAAATATACACCACACATTCTCCAGCAAAGTATAATTCATTCTCACTATTTCATTATTTTGTGGATAACTTTAATAGTGGAGTCACGAGCAATACCCTTATCTTGACACACTTTCAAAAATGGATTGGACTTGTACTTACCACCATTGTTAAATCTAAGCAATTATATCTTAGGACCTGTTTGAGTTTCAATCAATTTCTTCCACTTCAAGAATACACCAGTTACCTTGTTCTTATGTCTCATAGTGTAACCCAAACATGGTGGGAATAGTCATCAAGGAAGGTAACAAAATAGTCCCTACCTCTAAGAGACGCAATCTTAGTAAACACATAGTTGTGTACATAGTTGAGCGTACTTACCCTTCGTCTGATGAATTCTTTTGTCAAACTTGATTCTAGTTTGCATCCTAAGAACACAATGTTCACAAGTGTAATTTGCAGGCCTTTAGGCCTTTTAAAAAGCCTCGCTTCACGAGTCCTTCTAGAGCATTATCACCGGTATATGCCAAAGTCTAGTAGTTTCTAAAACAACCTCACTAATTTTATCAACAATTGTGGTTGCTCCACCTACAACTGACTCCCTTTAAGAAAATAGAAGTTACTTTGATGTATGGCCGTCACCACTACCAATCCACCAAACTACCAAAGGTTTTGTAGAGGACTCATTAGACATCTTTTTTAAAGAGAACAAATTCATGTGCCTAAATAGTGAATATTGACTTTGATACCAATTTGTTACATGAAAGGGCATTTAGAAACACTGTCATACAAGATTGATTGTGAAACCTATAATGAGATTGACTTTGAAACCAGTTTGTTACGTTAAAGGGCCTTTAGAAACACTGTCATACAAGATTGATTGTGATAACTATAATGAGATTTATAGAATTCTCATAAACAAATCATAAAAATGAAGAAAACTCTAAAAATATTAAACACAATCACACAAAAAAAAAAAAACATTAAAGATTTACGTCGTTTCGCCTTAGGCCAATGTCCTTGGCCACGACAAAGAAAAAACTTAACTTGAAGACACCAAAGTATCAAACCAAAGTTGGCATGTGAATTTTCAGATACCAAGCCCATGATGATATTGTAGGGGAATTATCGCAAGAAAATAGCTCCATATCAAAATGATAGAAAACTTAATCTATCTTATTTTTATTACTTTTCATTACTTTGTTACATACATTCACACATAGTAACATTCTTCTTTTGTGGGTGTGAATTAATTGGTAAAATTTCTTGTTATTAAATAAAGAAACTGAGATTGAATTCCACCATTTGAGAAAAGAAAATATTTTGAACCTAAGTCTACAATAAAGAGCTCTAATAAAGTGTTGCACAAAAGAAGCATATTCCATGAATCATGATTACTCTTTAGGTCTAATTTCAATTCCTTCAACAATAAGACCACCTTTTAAGTGCTCACCCTTCACCTCCTTTAAGCACATCTTCACCTCCTCATCACCTAGATCATTATAGAAATACCCCAATTCAATCTCTATCCATCCATCTTTGTGCACACCAAGGCCTTGTCTTTCTTCAAATACCTTTGTTCTTAATGTTTTAATCCGATTCACATAATGTATATTCTCTAAAGATTGTTTCTCATTTTTTGGGCAACTTAAGTACATTGTCCCATGTGATTTGTAATTACCAACTTCAAGTGAGACCTCTGATGGTACAGAGTCTAATCCATAAGCACGATCAGCAAATTTCACAATGAGATAGGCACCATAACATGTTCTTGGTGATAGTAGTCAAGTGTTCAACAGGCCTTGAATTTCTAGCTAATAAATGGTCCTAAGCTCAACAACTTCTGCAAATCTGAAAGTTAGACAAAAAAAAAATAAATGTTAATAATATGTTTCTAATAGTAAACATTAGGATTAAGAGTTTGTAGTTCAACTCTCCTAATGTTTTCCACAAAGATATTTAGGGTTTAAATTCTTTTCTCCAATTATCGAATTATAAATAACAAAAAAAAGTAGACATTAAGGGTTATCATGCAAATTTCATATTGATTAATGATAAAGACAATGGATTTTTAATTTAGAAACGAATCCAAGTGTTAAGTTAAACAATATCTTTACATCAAGTAAGATAGTTCACTAAGAACCATTGTGTATTGTTTAAGCCTTTCCATTGCTACTTGAATCCTAGATATAAAAAAAGGTTATCATATTTAATTTTCCACCTTATTGTAGTTCTGCTTGCCTTTGATTTTCAATTATTTTTTTTATCATTTTATTTGGGCGCGGGGGGGGGGGGAGGTGTTAATGCAAGGACACAAACTTTAGAAATGCAATGTTAAAGGCTAAATTTGTGATTATTAGGATTTAGTGCAAACCTTGATTGAGGAAGTGGTTTCTAGGACCAATACAAAGGATGGCTTGCCCATTTGATTGCATGATTGCAAGCTCCCTTGCACTCAACATGTAACATTTTTTACTTGACAATATCGCTATTGAGAAGATCTTTGTCAATTAAAACAAAATAGTACCATGACAATTGATGCATGCACCATTGGCAATGAGATTAAACCGTTTTCTTCTCTGTGTAATATATGGCCATTCCCCTCTCTTATAGAATGATAGATCCTATCATGAATTTAATGAGACCCACTATTTATATGTTAAAATTATTCAGTAGTATTGAAGTATAAATAAATGCATACCCCCTCATCTTACAGAGTGGTGGATCTCAACATAATTTAATTAGCAAAACTCACTATTCATGTGAGAGGAATGAGTATACATTTATTTATACTTAGAGACTACAGAATAATCACTCATTCATGTAAGGGAAGGGAATATGCATTTATTTGTACTAAGTCCTGGAATAATCACTCAAGTATTTGAGTGAGGTAAATTATACATTATAGTGAAAAATTATTCAATAATCCTTGAGTACAAATAAATATAGACCCCCACCTCTCACATAAATAATAAATCCCACTAATTACTCATTATTGTACCCCAAATTTCATGTTAAATCGAATGCATTGAATGGGAGTGTATGGAGTGTGTAATAAATTAATTTGGGCTATATAAATGATTACAAGATGTCTTAACTTTGACTAATATTTTGTTAGCATTGTGTATACATGTGTTATTGGATCTTGATATATCAATTCATTAAAGAGAACTCTTGTAAATGTATGAATTATTTTAGAATATTTAATTGAAGAGAAACTAATAAATAAAAAGCATGCAAATTAGAGTTCTTTCATTGACACATAAAAACATTAGGTCTCTAGTATCGAAAAATTAATTAGTAATCTCGAACTATAAAAAAAAAAAAAGAGTAATTCCTCATCTCATAGAATGATAAATCCCATCATAAATTTAATTAATGGAATTCACTATTCATATGTGAGTGAGACTATACATTTATAAGTAATTTGGAACTACTAAATAATCACTCGCATTGGCATCACCTTCTTAATTTAAAGATAAGAAATGCTCATATCTTTAAAATCCTTCACTTTAGTCTAACATGAGGTTTAATGATCTCCTGCATAATGTAATGACCCTTTATTGGTATAGCCAACTTCCTCTTTTTACATGATTATCAATAAAAAAAATAAAAAACTTCCTTTCTTTACGTCTTTCTACTCATAAAAAAATAAAAGTTGGTATAGTTTGTATAGATTTGTAAGATGTACACCTAGTGGCTAGCCTTCTTCCACTATGAGATTTTTTTTGCACCTGAAATTCTATCAAAAAAGTGCAATTCATCTCAAGAGAGTGATTTGGTCTGCAACTCAATCTTACAAGTTTATGTGGATTTGAAATTATTTAGCAGTGAGTTAATATTTTGAAAGAGATAAAGAAGTCTGTATATGAAAGAAGACTTTTTCTCTCTATATTTAAATATGATGTACATTGAGCAATATATGGCAGGCTGCATATTTGCCTATACTAGGAATATAGCTAAACGTATGGGATTACAGTTTATGAGCAACTAGACAATGATATTGATATGGCAGTGAGCAAATCAGTATCATGTCTGATTTGCTATGAGATGTGTCTCCTTATTAGGTTGAGTGGTTGACCACTGATGATTGGTTGTGCGATGTAAAGAAGGAAGTGTATCAACTTGCTCATGAATGAGGGATATTTTTCTTAACAGTACATTCTTTTATCTTTTCCAACATATAATTTGAATTAATAGTGAACATTATGAATATAATTCTCTTCCTTTGATGATCTTATGATTTCTTTTTACAATCATAGAAATCAAGAGTAATCTTATAGGAGACATAATCTTTTCCTTGACAATCTTTTCGTTCTTTGTTCTCCTTCTATCTTATAAGGAATCAATTTCCATTGGACTAAGTATGTCTAATTTAGTGCTCATTGGAGAGGGTATGGAAAAGTTAATTAAGGGCACGTTCGGTTCACTGTAATGATTATTACATTGTAGAATCAATACTATAAGGAATAAAAAAATCTGTAATTTAATAACTATTTCTATTTTGATTCGCTGTAATGGTTATTACACTGTAATAGAAATCAGTACTATAAAGAATAAAAAACAAGCTATAATGTAATAACTATTTCCATTTATCTGTTCACACATGAATAAAACCCTGAATATATATTCTACAATTTACTATAACTTGATTAACATACGAATATTGCTTATAATACGAGTACTTATAATTTTATAACATTTTAGAAATTTGGATTTTAAATATTATATATATATATATAATATATGTGTGTAGAGAGAGGCCATTTTTTTTTTTTTAATAAAGAGAAATGGATACTTGTGTGTAGAGAGAGAAGGAGGCAATTTTTTTAGTGCTCATTCGAGAGGGTATAGACAAAACAATTATTAAGGGCACGTTTAATACGCTATAATGGTTATTACACTGTAATAGGAATCAATATTACAATAAATAAAAAAAGCTGTAATGTAATAACTATTACCATTCATTTATTTGGTAACACATAAATAAAATCCTAAATATATATTCTATAATTTACTAAAACTTGATTAATATATGAGTATTGCTTATTATACGAGTATTAATAATTTTAAAATATTTTTGAGATTTGGATTTTGAATGTTATATATATATATATATATATAATATATGTGTAGAGAGAGACAATTTTTTAAATAAAAAAAAATGGATACTTGTGTGTAGAGAGAGAACGAGGGAGGCAATTT